>PVJS01041912.1:0-17744 GCA_004027185.1 Glis glis
TAATATAATATAGTATAATACTATATTATAATAGCATAGTATAGTATAATATAGTGTAATAGTATAATATAATATTCTATACTATAGTATAATAATAGTCTATATAATTATATAAAATATATCGTACTATAATAGATTATAATTCATTTAAATCAATAATTTATTAATAAAATTAATTATAATATTATAATATAAAATAGTATAAAATATATATGATATCATGTAAATGTATATAATATCTAATATAAAATGGAAAATGGAGAGAAAATGTTGAGATGTCCTTGTGTTGTTAATTCCCAGAAAACAGTTTGAAACTTTGCTGTGGCTTAGGGTTTCAAAATCCATTGGAAATTCTCAAAAAGTTTAGTGCCTAGTGGATTTTCAAGTAGCATAGTTTCTGTTTGGAATGAAGGAACATATAGCTACGGGTAAAATGGTGCTCTGTCGCCGGGCATGGTGGCGCACGCTTGTAATCCCAGTACTTGGGAGGCTGGGACTGGAGGATCCGGGTTCGCGGCCAGCCTCAGCTACTTAGTGAGACCCTCCGCAACTTCGTGAGACCCGGTTTCAAAATAAAGTATAAAAAATAGGGCCGGGGGTGTAGCTCAGAGGTAGAACGCCCCTGGGTTCAATCCCTGGTACCACAAAAAAAAAAAAATGGTGCTCTGTCTGCAGCTACAGGACAGGACACAGTTTTGCGCTCATGCAGCAGGTGGAGTTAAGGCAACTGCTGTTGGAGACACAAGATCCCCTCTGTGGTTTCTGATCACTGCATTTAACTTGCTACCTAACACTGTGCTGGGCCATGTTAATAAGATCAGTTTTGTTTGCGTTATGAATTTGAAAACAAAAATGATAAAGCTAGAAGCCCATGTTCCATCCTCATTATTTAGCACGTTGTGGTTAAAATTCTGTGGCAGTCATTATTTATTTAGCAGTTTCTACTTGCAGTGTGCTTTACAGCTGTTAATTACCTAACACAAACAGCGGTAACACTGTCCTGATTTTTATAGCTGGAGAAACTAGCTAAGCCATTAAGATCTGCCTGGGGTTCGTTTTCATTGCTCTTGACATTCTCTCTGTTGCTTATTTCACTAGACCATATACCCTTAGTGCATATTTAACGTTTTTGATAGCATTTTCTCCTTTTGTTGGTCTCCTTTGGATGTAAATTTGGGGTTTTAGAGAAAAAAATGGAAGTCAGCTCATGTCAGTTCTTCTTTGATTGTGTAATAATGAAAAGTTGTTACTGGATCAGATAATAATTATCCATTTTTCCAGGCCTTATACATATTTTTAAAAAGGTGTTTTTTGAATATTTTTCTATTGGATATCATTTGTTGAATATTATCTGGATTATTGGTCCCAATCATACATCTGTTTCTCACTTAATTTACAAACAAATTAAAATTCCAGTCTGTTTCCTTGATCTTGTTGAATTTTGCTTTTGTCTCTTACTCAGCATTTTCCTTTTCAAGTGACAACTTCATGGCATTTATTTCTTATTATTTCATATATATATATATTCACACGCATATATATATATATTTATGAAACATTATATATTTATATAAATGTTTCTTTTCTCAGTCCTGGTGATAAAACGATGGGGATTTATCATTAGGGTCACTTTATGGCTGTTAAATTATTTTATATGATGGTGATGATCCTGATGATAGACCATTTATTTGACACTTTAAATTTATAAAGTACTTTATTACAATTTTATTCATTATTTTTACGCTTTAAATTGGTTGGAAGTCTTTTCAACACGGGCTGATTGACGACTTTCAGGTAATTAAAATGATCGTTTCTAGTTAATATTTGACTTTCCTTGCAGTCAGATCATTCTGTAAGTATCTATAAAGGGTCTGCTGTTGAAAGAGGAGCAGTGAATAGAATAGATGAGATTAATGAAATAGTATTTTAGGTGCATATTGGAGAAGAATTCCAAGCTCTCACAAACCACTGATAGGAAGGCCAGTGTGTGCTGATGGGGATTAGTGAGCTCTCTGATGAGAGGTGACAAGGAGCTGCTGTGCCCCACCAAGTCACTTCCCAGTCCCCTCCTCCAGGGGAGCTCTGTGTTGGATGTTGTGTGGCATACAGAAGACAGCAAGCCCGGTCCCTTCAAGTGTTGATATTCAACTGGTATATGTGGAACTGTATATGATAGGAATTTAGGGGCGGGAGACAGAAAGAGAAAAGAGACTATTTCCAGAGGATGGAACCATCATGACATGCAAAGACAGCCTTTGAGCTGGGGCTTCGGGGTGGGTAGTTATGGTGTGTGTATGTGTGGGGGTCGAAGTTGCCAGTGAGATTTTAATTCTAGCTGATTGGAAGGTGATGAGGCCACATGAAAAGGGCATAGGACACAGAAGAAGAATAGATTTAGAAGGAAGTATAAATTTGAGTTTAGACAGTTGTATGTTAAAATAGAGGTAGGAATTCCTGGTGAAAATGGATAGCTCATAGCTAGAATTTTATTTAGTTATTTGTTCATGCTGGGGATTGAACCCAGGGCCTTATGCATATTAGGCAAGCACTTTACCACTGAGCTACATCCCCAGCCCCTCATCGCTAGAATTTTGACTCTGATCAGAAGCTGTAGAATATATATGGACAGTGACCATGCACATTATTTAAGCAGGGAGGCATTCTGGAGCTCAGGGGTACCTGCCTAGGGATGGTATGCTTGGCCTGGGTACTCCCCGGCCATCTAGGATGTGCCAGCCCCATCATCTAGAGGCTCTGCAAGAAGCAATAGCAACAGAGCAGGGCCATGCGCACGGCAGTTTGGAGCTGGACAGAACCAGGGCGCATGCAGGCAAGTTGCTTCATCTTCTTGAGCCCCGCTTTCCTCGTCTCTGAGGTGGCGATCATTTGATTCCTCATAGCAGGGGCTTGGGTTGAGTTAAAGGAGCTAGCCCAGTTCCCAGGAAACCAAATGAAGAGAAAATTCTGAGGAGCCAGAGAAAGACAGGGTGCTGTACCTGAACCTACTCAAGACACCTGTCACTGAGCTGCTTCCTGGGGGCTGTGCATGGAGGGGATTAACAGTCGCTGTAGGCTCTGTACCATGGGTCTACTTTGTCTATTTTGTTCACGGGATTGAGGGGGCATCTCTAGGGGACTCAGGCCAGGCTAGGCAGAGATGGGAGTTGGGATGCCCACTTGGATGTCTGTGAAAGTGCAGTCAGTGAGATTAAACCCATGAGCACACTGCCTTCTGATGCCCAGGACAGATCCCTGATCCCCACAGTTTTCCACCACCTTTTGGGGTGCCTACCCCATGGGTATGATATGAAGCCGCAGGTGAGCTCAGAGCCCTCTTGTTGAGGGATGGATTCCAGTGCCTGCTTGAGCAGACTGTCATTAAGAAAATAGGGTTAGCTGGGCGTGGTGACGCACGCTTGTAATCCCAGTACTTTGGGAGGCGGAGACCAGAGGATCCGGGTTCGCAGCCAGCCTCAGCTCGCGCTCTCTCTCTCTCTCTCTCTACTTAGTGAGGCCCTCCGCAACTTTGTGAGACCTGGTTTCAAAATAAAGTATAAAAAAATAGGATTAAACCATCCTTGCCTCCTAAGATGATTGTATTATATTAACTCAAGGAAATCATGCAAAACAGTTTCAGACTCACAGGAAACAGTTGGCACATGGTCTGTGTTATTTTATCCTCATCATTATTCACATTATTTTCCTCCTGGTTAGAAGATATGTGATATGCTCTATGTTCCTGAATATTAAGCACTTCGGGTGAGGCAGACATTCCTCTGGCATCATAAAAGGATGGTAGTTCTTGGGAGGCTGAGATGGGAGGATCTCAGGTTCAAGGACAGCCTCAGCAAGTAGTGAGACTCTCATCAACCTAGTGAGACCATGTTTCAAAAACAATAATAAAAAATAGGGCTGGGGGTGTAGTGTGGAGGTAGAATGCCTCTGGGTTCAATCCCCAGTACCAAAGGGGTGGGGGTGGAAGGATAGTAGCAGGCTTTATTACCACCAACCTATTTTTCTCTTTTAGTTGGTACCACTATAACAGGTTTTGAAGACAGCTTTATAAAGTGAACAATAAACCCCAGTTTTGCAATTGGGAGCCCTGTTGTAAGTTAAAACAGGTGGGGAATTCAGGTTTAGTGTTTTTACACTTATTTATTTATTTATTCATTCATTTATTTATTTTATTTTGTGGTACTTGGGATTGGACCCAGAGGCATTCTACCTCTGAGCCATCACACCCCTGGCCCTATTTTATTTTTTTATTTTGAAACAGAGTCTCACTAAGCTGAGGAGGGCCTCACTAAGTTGCTGAGGATCCAGCCTGTGATCCTCCTGTCTCAGCCTCCCAAGTACTGGGATTATAGGCATGCACCAACCCACATGTCTGTTTTTGCACTTTGAACAGATAGATGGAATGATGGCCCTGTAGGATTTGTTATCCAATCTTATTCTGTTCCAGTTTGCTAAAAACAAATATCTAAGGAATCACACACACACACACACACACACACACACAGGAAAACTCAAAGTCCTCAGGTCTATGGAAAAATTTCAAAGCTCATTTAAGTTCAGGAGACTCATGCCATCAACTTATGCTATTACCTGCCTCTCATGATCTTTACTGTTTTGTTACCCTCTGACATGAAATATAGAGAAAATAAAATTTTCCCATAATGAAGCACGGCAGTGCACATTCTGGAAGTCTCAGTCTGCGTGTCTGTGCTCTGTGTAGCTCTAGGCATTACATTTTTAGAGTTCTGGAATTGCGTCCTTTTCCTGTGAACTTCACATTCTGCATTAACAAGCACAGTTCATGCAGGGCCCGGCCCCTGTGTGGCCCCTGATTTCTGCAAGAGCCATCAGGAGCAATGTGGGGGGTCTCCTAAGTCTGTGGAATGTCAGCAAAGGTGTTTTGTAAATGCAGCAAGCAGCGACAATCTAAGAACAAATAATCTCTTTTTTCTTCGTACAAAAGACTACTGTTTGGAATGGTCCAGGGACATTTTCCAGCATATCTGATTTTGTCTCCACTTCTTGGCTGATGGGATGGTCTCTGAGTTCATGGCTCTGTGCTGACTTCCTTTTCTCTCCTCCCTGCACCTCAGTTAACTTGTCTCTAAAGTGGAATTGAAAACCGTCACCATTTTTTAAGGTTGTGGTGAGCATCAAACATGGGAAGTGTCTGGCCTGTAGCAAGTTCTCTAAGTATCTACTTCTGTGTTACTGGGGATTGAACCCGGGGCATTCTGTCTCCAAGCTATACCCCCAGCCCTATTTTAGATTTTATTTGGAAACAGGGTCTCACTAAGTTGTTGAGGGCCTCACTGAGTTGCTGAGGCTGGATTTGAACCTACGATCCTCCTGTCTCAGTCTCCCAATTACTAGGATTGCAGGTGTGCGCCACCATGCCTGGCTGAGTGTTTCTCTTCTCTCTCTCTCTCTCTCTCTCTCTCTCTATCTATCTATCTCTCTCTCTCTCTTTCTCTTTCTTTGCACACATGCACACAAACACACACATCCCACATGTGCACCTTTAATTCCATTTCTGTTGTTGTCTTTCACAGTATCCGCTGCCTCTGATAGGTTGCTCTTATCAGCCGCAGTTTTGCCCGCATCTTTATTCCTTAAGGATTTGGCTCCAAGGATGACAAAGGAGCGCTCAAAAAACTGACTTGTAGCTTGGCATCTGTGGAGGGGACGAGCAGGGCAGGTGGCAGGCAGGGGATCCAGCACCCAGTTCTTGCTCTTGAGTAGTCAGATCACTTGCATGCGTCTCCTGTTATCCCTTTTCAACTCACACTTGAACCTGCCGACATTCGGAGTGCCCTGTAAGCCCCAGTGGGGACAGTAAACAAGGTTAACTTGCTCCCTTAAGCACCGCTTAGTTTCCTTCCCATCTCACGCTTTTAACTGAGATGGAGAGGTTGTTCTGATTCTATTACCGAAGTCAATGAAAGCCATTTACCTTCCTGGTGATTGGCTCCTAGCCTTTCTCCCCTTCCGCCCCTCTTGCCTGTGGTCCCTTCTGGGCTCTCCACTCTCCAGCCCATCCACGCTTGCCCTGGCTCCTGTGATCTGCCAGAAGTGAAGGAATTCTACAACTTAGGCGTGTGATAGGATTGTGCTCCTAGGAAGACACTGCACTGTCCTCTAGGTCATCCCCTTTTTTCATCCTGATGTTCTGGCTGCACAGGTCACCGACTTCTATTGTAGTCCACTGGGTCTTTGGTCAGACTGAGCTGTGATAGAGTCTCTTCAATCACAAGGACAAGTAGAACTTGGTGATCTGCTGATCCGAGGACAAAAGCCTCAGGAACCAGGAAGTTGTGGCATTATTTTAAGGTTCCAATGTGACTCCCACATTTGTATGCTTGTAAGTTTACTTGGTGAGTATGGAAAGTCTTCTCTTAGCAGTGAGATGATTCACTGCAGTTTAGTTTTTATTTTCTTTGATGGTAGCTGGCTTGTCATTCACCTGACCTCGATGACAGTACCGTATTTATGGACAAGACCCTTTCTTCTCTGGGTTATCTTCTGTTGTGTTGTTGTTCTGGGGAGCATGAGGTTATGGTTGTAAAATAGGTAACTCATTCACAAAGGCACGGAACCCATAAATGTCTCCTTGGTCAGATTCTGCCTCCTATTCTTGGACTCCCTACCCCTGGTCGTCTTCTTTCTTTCCCAGTGGACACTCACTGTGTTAGCATTTTGCATTTCCTTCCAGATTTATTTTATGTTCATATGAGCATAAAATTTATTTTGCCCATATAAATTATTTTCCTTTTAAACCGGTCATAGTATACTGTCCATGCATAGGGTTCTGTGCCCTGCCTTTTCTTACTCCCTAATACATCTTAGAGATCTTTAAATATAAATATGCAAAGAGGTTTCTTATTATTTTTCATAGCTGCAGACTATTCCATCATTTGGATGTACTCTACTTTACTAAAGCACTTTCCCATAGATGGAGATTTCTGCTTCCTGATGGATTTAGGGATAAACGTTCTGGATAAGAATGAGCAAGTGGAATCTATACTGACAGAATACAGCTCAAAGATGGAGTATTGTCTTGTGTTGTTCATCATGGACTTTTCTATAAAATGATAAAAAGTATTGCATTGGTCTTTACTGAAACATCAGATTTGCATATATACTTTCAGTAGCCCTAGAATAAGCACACAGCAGCATTGTACACATTTCTAATGAATTATTTTGTAGGCTATTGGGTCCCAATCTTAAAAAAATATTGGATTGGCTTTAGAAGATTATTCTGAGTCATGCCAGATGTTTCAAGATTCATAAAGTTGATAAAAGGAAATAAAGGCCGGGTGTGGTGGCGCACGCTTGTAATCCCAGTACTTGGGAGGCTGAGACCGGAGGATCCAGGTTCGCGGCCAGCCTGAGCTACTTAGTGAGGCCCTCCACAACTTCGCGAGACCCAGTTTCAAAATAATGTATAAAAAATAGGGCTGGGGGTAAAGCTCGGAGGTAAAACGCCCCTGGGTTCAATTCCCGGTACCGCAAAAAAAAAAAAAAAAGGAAATAAAGAATTGCTACTCATCATCCGGAATAGAATTTGAAAAGTTGGGGGGTCGGGGGAAACTTTCCTGGATGGTAAATAAAAAGCAAAACAAACAACAACAACAAAAAACTCAGGATTCCATCCATTCGTATTTAATAGATACCTTTTTTTTTAATGTGTACTGAGTATTGAACCCAGGGGCACTTGACCACTGAGCTACATCCCCAGCCCCTTTATATTTTTTATTTTGAAATAGGGTCTCGCTAAGTTGCTGAGGTTTTCAATAAATTGCTAAGTCTGGCCTCGAACCTGTGGCCCTCCTATCTCAGCCTCCCAAGTACTGGGATTACAGGTGTGTGCCACCACGCCCAGCTTAATTGATGCCTCCTGTGGCCCAGATTGGGGTGGGAGGAAAGCAGGACTTTAACTTTCTTGAAAAAAAGGTGCTAACACATCTTAGCTTATAGATATTTGTTTAATTGGATGGGGAGCCTGATCAAAGAATTTTAAAGTATGGTGAGGATAGCTATAGTATAGAAGTGTGTATATTAAAGCATTATTATGATGTGATGTTTGAAGGAGCAGAACATTGGGAGATGAAAGTCATAATTTAGGAAGGAACCTTAAGCTATAAAGTTCACTTTCTGCTTCCTTTTGAAGTACTACTCTTAATGACCTTGAAAATCTTATTTGTAGCTAAACATAAACCTGGAAATATAAATGTTTCTGGTGGATGAATTTAACCTGTTGGCAAAATTGTTGAGTGGCTAAGGAACAAATGCTATTTTTGTGAGTTTAAAGAAGAGTAAACCAACTTATGTAAGGGACCATCCTGATGACCCCTTTGACAGGACCCTCTGGAGAATGATGAGCCCTTTGAAATACGGAGAGTCACTTCCACATTGAACTTCCTGGGAGATTTTCTTTACCCTTTTGTCTGTTTTGAATATAATGTTTATTTGATGGTGCCTTTACTAATTAGGTTAGATAGTGTTTGAATCATATAATATTAGGCAGAAATGATTTCAATTCATTCAACTTTGTTGAAAAATCCTATAAACCTCCTTCCATTCCCTTTAACTTATAGATCCTTGGAATTATAGAATTGAATATATAGAAAGTAAAGATTAGCCAGGCGTGATAGAGCACATCTGTAATCCCAGTACTTGGGAGGCTGAGACAGGAGGATCACAGGATTGAAGCCAGCCTTAGCAACTTAGTGAGACCCTATTTCCAAATAAAAAATACAATAGGGCTGGGAGTGTAGCTTGGAGGTAGAATGCTGTGGGGTTCAATTCCCAACACCACACACACACGTTAGGATTGACCATCTTGACAGTCGATTTCTCTGAGAACCAACCAATCAAAAATTCAAAGTGATAGATAATGATAATATGTGTGTATAAGCATCTGCTGTCAGCACGTTTGGGACACTGCGTTCATTAATACATTGGTTTAACACTAAATTAGGAGCCTTCACTTACCTAATAATGTGCTTAGTTTTCACAATATCTGCTTTAGAATGAAAAATAAGAAGTCAGGAACCACGAGACTAACATTGACATTAGGACCATTTTATGTTTGGCTGTTGGTAATTAGTTTCCTGAAATTGATGGGAGTTTTTTTTTGGTGGGGGGAGAAGGAGGAAACTGAGCCAAAATTCATCAAATGTCAAATAATGACATGAATGTTTGACTGGGTTTACTGTGGCATTTTTATCTCAGTTCCTAGTGAAGAAAAAACAAGACAAAACAAAAAACTAGATTAAGTGGTCAGAGCCCAAGAATCACTATGTATTAATAGAGCTCTTTTGAGTCTTGGTTCAACAGTTCCCTTCTCAAAGTGTTTTTTTTTTCTTAAGAACTATTGATTTACTGTAGAATTTTCTTCTCGTAACCAGTGGGCTTGTTTCCAAATTTATCTTTTCCGTGGACAGTGCTCCTTGAATCTTTTGCTACTGTTGAATCCAGATTTCTGGTCTTTTCTAGAGTTTTCCAGCTGTGGTGCTGGTTTATCACAAGGCATGACTGTAATTATGAAACAGGATGCGATGGTTAGGCAGATTCCCCTAAAAAGACACTCCTATACAAACGACTTTTGTGTGACACAGCCCGAGTCTGCAGACCACAAACGGAGTTCAAACTCAGCAACTGTGGTCAAGCTGAGAAGTTAGCAAGTCCCCGGGAGGAACTGCCTTGTCTCTGAGCCCTGCTTCTAATCAGTAGCATCGCGTTCGGTAGTTGCTTTGAACTGTTATGTTTGACTATATTTAGTTGAAGTTTGATCTTTGCTTGGAGTTGCATATAGTATATCATGGTGGCTTCCCTGTGTCCCCATGGCCCCCATCCCAAGTGCCACCATTTTCTCAATTTCACAGTTTCATTTAGGAAAGGTGACCACCTCTTCCCTCTTCCAGAATATCTAGCTCTTTATCCAATATTTGGTCTTTCCTGAATCCTTTTTCTTTCCCTATTTTCAGAGGGAAGCATCTCTTCCCCCCACACACACTTTATTTGAACCCCTGTATATTCTCACTATTTTATAATTCAAGTATTTTATCTATTTAAGACTATAGACTCAGCCAGGCATGGTGGTGCACACATGTGATATCAGTACTTGGGAGGCTGAAATAGGAGGATTGCATTTGAAGCCAGTCTCAGCTACTTAGTGAGTTTCTCTGCAACTTAGTGAGACCTGTTTCCAAATTTAAAAAAAATATAGGGCTAGGGGTGTAGCTCAGAGGTAGAATGCCCCTGGGTTCAATCCCCAGCACCACTACCAAAAATAATAATAATAATAAGACTATAGACTTCTTAAAGTCATGTCTTCTATACTATTACTGTCTATTTTTTGTTTGTTTGTTTGTTTTGGTACTGGGAATAGAACCCAGGGGCATTCTACCTCTGAGCTATACCCCCAGCTCTACTTTATTTTTTATTTCATAATAGGTTTCTCACTCGGTTGCGGAGGGTCTCGCTCCAGGGAATGTGTTTCTCAACCCTGGAGATGTTCTGTTTCTTTCTCTTCTGTTTCTTTGTTGGTACCTATTGTCCTTGTTTCCTCTGATGCAGGTCTGCAGACTCCTGTCCCAGAGGTCATTGTCGATGTGGAATCCATGGATATCTTCCCAGTGGGCTGGTGTGAAGCGAATTCTTACCCTTTGACGACACCACACAAAACAGTCTGTAAGTGTCGCCCCGTTGAGCGAGATGGGAGCTAACATCTGTGATCTTGGGGAATAAATAAGCAAGTTTGCAAAGAATGTTGTAAAAATTAAAGAATGGTTTTAGATGTTCAAAAGAGCACCAATATTTTTATTATCTCCGTCATCCTTCAATTGTCTGCGTGCGATAGACATCTGGATGCATTTCACAAGCTGACGAACTAAATCGTGGTCAGGAGGCAGTTGAGGGTCACGGGGGTGCAGAGGGAATATCACTCCCAGTTTATATGCAATTTATTGTTTTGATTGGAAAAATTTTAAACTAGAGATCATATTTTTATATTATCATTTCTTAGAAGGCACTAATTTTTCTTATGTAGTCCTAAGGATTCAGGAGTAGTCCCAATAATTTACTGCCATAAATATTGAACCTACTCAGCACTAACTAATCTGTGGGATTTCAGCTGGTCTTCAGGAAGTATATTACCTCACCTCCTTTTGATCACAGAAATAGCAAATGAAACCCATATTAGTAGTCTAATATTCCAGGAGTACACATACACACACACACACACACACACACACACACACACACAAACACTGTATACACACAAACACGCCCATTGAAACACATACAACAGTGGTCTTAGAATGTGTTATTGTAGGTCATTATCATCAAATGGCACTACCTAAAAATCTTCAAGCCTAATAAATCGTTGCATTTATTATTCCACCCTAATGAGAATCAAAGATATTAAGATTTATGAGTCCTTAAAGATCATGGATTTTGACTTCTCTGTGAAAGATATTGTACTTCTTTTTTTTTTTTTGCGGTACTGGGGATTGAACCCAGGGGCATTCTACCTCCGAGCTACACCTCCAGCCCTATTTTTTTATTCTTTATTTTGAAACAGGGTCTCACTAAGTGGCGGAGGGCCTCACTAAGTAGCTGAGACTGGCCGGGAACCCGGATCCTCTGGTCTCAGCCTCCCAAGTACTGGGATTACAAGCGTGCGCCACCACATCCAGCTGAGATTGTACTACTCATATTTTCTTTGTGGAATTTGAATGCCAGCTTTACTTATTTTTTTTTTTTTGATACTGGGGAATGAATGCCCAGGGGCATTCTACCTCTGAGCTACACCCCCAGCCCTATTATTTTTAAAATTAATAAATTAATTAATTTTATTTATTTATGTATTTTTGTGTGTATGGTACTAGGGATTGAACTCAGGGGCATTCTATCTCCGAGCTACACCTCCAGCCCTATTTTTTATTTTTTTATTTTGAAACAGGGTCTCACTAAGTTGCGGAGGGCCTCGCTAAGTAGCTGAGACTGGCCGCGAACCTGGATCCTCCTGTCTCAGCCTCCCAAGTACTGGGATTACAGGCGAGGGCCACCATGCCCGCTTGCCAGCTTTTCTTCTGTCTAGCACCTTGCTCTGTGGTCCACTTCTGTACATTTTCAGGACGTCACTGTGAACAGAGTTCCATCAAGCAGTTGGCTTCACATTCCCTGCCGTCCATAGATTTTGAAGGGTCCCCCTACTCAGTATTCACCAAGAGAGTAGAGAACATTATCTTCATACTGACTACTGGCCATGCTGGTGGAGCAGATTAAGAATCTATATCAATACAAGTGAAGAGCATGGAGAATGTTCCTGAGATTAATATAATTATTGTACACTCACCATTTTATTTATTTATTTATATATATTTTTTGCAGTACCGGGGATTGAACTCAGGGGCGTTCTACCTCCGCGCTATGCCCCCGGCCCTATTTTTTATACTTTATTTTGAAACCGGGTCTCACGAAGTTGCGGAGGGCCTCGCTAAGGAGAGAGAGAGAGAGAGAGAGAGAGAGCTGAGGCTGGCCACGAACCCGGATCCTCCGGTCTCCGCCTCCCAAAGTACTGGGATTACAAGCGTGCGCCACCACGCCCAGCTTACACTCATCATTTTAACTGGATTAGCCCCCTTGAGTAACATCTTCCCTGGGATCTGTCATGTATCTATAGCTTAATCTCCTTTGTTCTTGTTGTCCGTTAGGATAGGACCCAGTGTCCTATATCATTTCCCTCTGTCCTTCACATGGATTTGGGAGGCTGCAAGTTCTTTTGCTTTTTCTGGAGAACAATCACATGTTGGTTAAGACGACTGTAGTAGTGTTTCCTTTTCGCTTTTCATTTTCTTCCCAGGCCTGTGGTACTTGGCCCTGTACCAAGATCGCATACAATCGGGCCTTTCCACTCTTAGTACCACACTGAGTTAGACAAGTTATTCTAAACTCCTTTTCTACCTTGGAGATCAAAAAAGATTTACTTTTTATAGAAATAACTGGGATTGAATACCAAATAAAGTCAAGAATGGTTGAATTTTTTTTTTGAGTGTTCCTCTTACTGATTCTTGCATTCATTTATTATCCATACGCTGTAAGGAAGTAAACTCTACCTCTATCCCACCAGACTCTGACAGCTTTAGAAGTTTTGGAGGAATTAATTTATGTTTACGTTGGAAGTTGCAGGATTATCTGAGCCAAGATTAATAGGTGCCAAAAGCTCTGGTCTATTTTTGTTAAGGCGATAGTAATATAAAAATAAACGGATAGAAATATCAACTGGAAATGTTCTTATCCAAAAAAAATCATTATTTGCTGATTTATGTCAATATTTGCCTCGATGTATTTGCTAACCACCACTTCTCCTTTCAGTAATTCAATACTTTAGTTTAAATGTACACTTCCGAGGCTAATTTCAAGGTATACTATTAGGGTAGCATTATTTGCCTCAGCACAATTTCTGTGGGAAGAAAATCATTCTGTCATCATGCTTGCAACATCTTAGCTTGCATTTATGCAAGGTACAATATGTGTACCCTTTTCCAGTCTTATTAAGAGCACATTTAAAAATAAAGCACCCAGCATAGAGATAAGATTAAATGTACTAAGTTCTATTAAGATCTCATGTCTGATGAGTCCATATCTGTTTTATGCTAGGAGAAATTAATGCAAAACTGTGGCTTGACTGAAATAACTTCTTTGTATTTAAATTGCTACTTTTAAAACAGGCATAGTTTTACACTAAGCCATTTTTTAAAAATGCATTTGTCCCACTAACAACGTGCTTTTCTTCTTTTTTTTTCCTTCTTTGCTTTTTTATAGCACAAAAGAAGAGAAAGATTGCAGTTGTGCAGCCAGAAAAACAGTATGTTGTTTCTTTCTCTATAACTGTATAATAAACCGTAAAGTGTCTTTATAGAGGCTAGGGAGCAGGGCTGCTGTTATTAGAGCGTTAGCTAACAATAGCATACTAGTAAAGGTGACACTAAAGTGCAGCTCCTGTCATTTACCGTGCACCTATTATGTGCAAAATGTGGTGGCTGTTCCCAAAGGAACCTACAGTGCAGACTCTCATTGCTCCTTTATCATTTCACCTCCCCATACCTGAAAAATATCCCCAACCCACACACTGGTAGAAATGGCTCCCTATGCTAGTGATTCTGAGCGCCCCTAGTGGCTGTGTGTGGTAGTGTAATTTACACGCCAGGCTCTTATTCCTGACCCTGAATTCAGCTGACCCACCTACCCATGGCCAGGCGTGGAGGCCAATGACTTCAGTCTCACCCCAACTCTGCTGTTTCCTGGCTGGGTAAATTCAAGCAAGTTGCTTTCTTTCTCTGCATCTCAATGCCCTCATTTATAAAATACCTGTTTCTCAGGGTTTTATGAAGATTAAATTAGATTCCATACGAAAAAAAAATTGTGGGCTTTAAATCGTTGGACAAATATAGGGCGCCCCCCCCATCCTTGTTTCGCTTGTAATTTTACGAGGAAAGACGGAATTAGGGCAAAGTATGTGCACGCAGGCCATGTATTTCTGAGAAGCCGTAACTGCTGGCGATTCTTTTATACATTGTGAAATATTTTAAGTGCACTAAAATGTACATTCCATACCAAGTCATTGTGTTTTCTTAAGTAAATAAAAATAGTTGGCTAGAGAGTTAAATGAAAACAGCATTTTTCATGGGCTCAAGTTTAAATTTAAGTGCAGTGAAACCGAACAATAACCGTGTTGTTATTTGAATGAGAAAAACAGTTCTATGTGGGTATTTTCTGTGTGTTCATTTCTAAATGCAGTGAATCAGGTTCGTGACCTGACTCCATCTTATCCACATGACATGAAGTAGGGAGATTAATAACAGAGCCATGATTGGATCCAAATTTCCAGTCCGTGGCGTAATGGTTCTTTTCATGTAGCAGTCATGCAGAGAGCTTGTGAAAACACTGATTGTGGGGCCCCAACCCCACTCTTTCTGATTCAGGATGTCGGGGGTGTGGTCTGAGAATCTGCATTTCTGACGCTCAGGTGATGCTAATGCTGGGGTCTTGGGGACCACACCCTGAGGACCACTGCTGTAGATGCCCCCCTTAAGATCTCCCTTAATGTTTCCTTTGAATTTATGTAGCTTTTCAACTATGGTTTCCGTGCAGTCAGCCTGGGGGACCCCTGTGAAGACTGTCACCATGTGGCCCTTAAAAGCCACCTTTAAAAATTAAGGCCACATTTTAAAAATACATTTATTCAGTGACTTTTAAACTGAACTATAACAGAGCTCTGTTAGAATAAGCCTCCTTTACTTTTTCTTTTTTTTTCCCCTTCCTTCCTTTTTTTTTAAAATTTTTTGGGGGGGATATTTGGGATTAAACCCAGGAACATTCTACCTCCGAGTTACACCACCGGGCCTTTTAAATTTTTATTTTTAAACAGGCTCTCACTAAGTTGTTGAGGGTCTCACTAAATGGCTGAGGCTGTTCTGGAACCTGTGATCCTCCTTTCTCAGCCTCCCAAGTACTGGGAATACAGGCGTGCACCACCATGCCAGCTCCTGCTTCACATTTTAAGAATCACTGGTTTATAGGTTTTCTTTTAAGGTCTTCTTTTTAGTGTGGCATTAGTTTTCCATTAGATATTGCAGTGGAAAAGTCTTAATGACAGTTAATGTTTCTTTGTGTCTAAAATATCATTGAGGCCATTATTACAATTTTATAACAAGAGAGAAGTCCAGCAGCAACCTAGAAAAACACTGATTGGTGACGACCACTCAGACAGAGGCAGAGGTGCCATAAGTTTTTTGTTGTTGTTGTTGTTTGTTTGTTTGTTTTGTGTGATTGAAAGGATTTAAGAACAACTTTCCTGAACCAATCTTTTCAGTTGGTCTTGTTGGTGCTACTCCTAAACACACATCCTATCTTCTTAGGCTTAGATTTCTGAAATAGTCCCTTTAAATTATGCCAAACCTTTGGAATGTACTCATTTCTTCCTAAATTTGTGACCTGTGATATTTTTTTTTAATCTGCAGAGTGTCATCCACAGTGCCTGTTGAGAAAATACCTCATGACCTTTGCTTATTCCCTCACCTGGACTCTACAGGTAAGTGGTTTGTCTATTCAAGGAGAGCTCTCTGTCCCTTTCCATTTCGTAGCTGTGAATGGAGACCTGCATATGTGTTTAGGCCACGGAGTATATCTCAACTTTGAGCCTGTTCTCTTTTTCTCTGTTACTACTCATGAACCTACCTTTAAAAAAATTTTCTAAACTAAAATCTCTATACCACATCCTTTCTGCTTCTTGGCCAGGAGCCCTAGATAGGTCTCCTGGTCTGCAGGAAAAGGATCTATGTGCTGATTGGAAGTTGTGAGCCAGCCGAGGACTGTGTATCTTGGACTTTCAGGCAGAAAAGGAAAGAGTTGAAAATATCATCATCAGGCATTTTTTTTTTCTTTTTTGACATTGTATCCCAGTTCCACTTGCATTTTACCCTAGTGATTATTATTTAAATCCCCACTGCCTTTTGAATTGTTCCTTAAAACCCTCCGAGTTTGAATAGCTGGTTGTAAACAATATGTGTGAAAATACAACTGTGAGCTACCATGTGACTACCAAGTCTGCCAATAGATATGTTTGGACATGATACTTCATACTTAAGAATTCAATTTGCTAAAGCTAAAATGAAACCTGCTCTGAATTCCAGGATTAAAATCTATATGTTATGTAAGAATCCTATTAGTTGAAGTATCTTTGGAGTAAAGAGAGCAATTTTATGAGTAGACTTAACTTTAATTGTTTTCTTTTTTCCTAAAAGTCTGGGTAGGGTAATCTTACCAAAAAAATTATAAGTAAATACATCTGTGAACTTGATTTTGCCTGTTGTGTGGAATTCAAACTTCAGAATGGTTTTAAAAGAACTGTCTCAACTACTCTTGCATAGTATGTAATGGGAATTTTATTCCTTTTTTCTTATATCCAGACAAATGCCATTTCTACTTCCTACCTATTGGTTCTTAGTTGAATTCTTTATGAAAAAAAAAACCCTTCCTAAATTGCCATCCCAAACCAATAACAATATTGATCAAGAAGTACCACGGTTAGCGTGGCTTAACAGGGGTAGGACCTGGCTGGGTGGGTGAGTGGGTGAGGGGTAAGTCCGTTAGCCAAAAGTGAATCCTAATTCTGTGCTTATAAACATCAAGAAACTGTTGAGTGAGATCTTATCATTTATTTATTCTGCTTTTTGCTCATGGCAACTTGAGACAGAGTAAGACCAGCAATGTGCCCTGTTCACTAAGTTGGAAGAATAATAAGGGTGATGCCAATTTCAACCCCAGTGTGGGACATTTCACCTCCATCAGACTGGCAGAATGGAGTTAGAAGTCTGACAATATCTGAGTCTAACACTATCTGGAGCTGTATGGAACAGCAGGGACTTAACACCGCTGATCGCTGATCAGGGTGCGAATGGGAATCCTCTCTGTGAGGAACAGTGTAGCCACATTTATAGTAAGACTCAAGATATGCAGACCTATGGATGAGCAGTTCCCCTTCTGTTTTGTCCATGCAAGAATGTCTTGCAGCCAGGCGTGGTGGTACACACCTTCATTGGCTTTATTAACTGGAGACAGGAGGATCACAGGTTCAAGGACAGCCTCAACAACTTAGCAAGGCTCTCAACAGCTTAGTGAGACCCTGTTTCAAAATAAAAAAGGCTGGGGGTGTAGCT
>PVJS01041913.1:0-17820 GCA_004027185.1 Glis glis
ATAAAGTCTAAAAAATAGGGCCGGGGGCGTAGTGCGGAGGTAGAACGCCCCTGCGTTCAATCCCCGGTACCGCAAAAAAAAAAAAAAAAAAAAAGAAATCAAACAACAATAAATGCGGGGAAATAGGAACTCTTCTACACTGTTGGTGGGATTGCAAATTAGTACAGCTGCTATGGAGATAGGTGTGGAGGTTCCTCAGAAAACTGGGAATGGATCCACCATATGATCCAGTTATACCACTCCTGGGTATCTTTCCAAAGGGACTGAAATCAAAATATTATAGTAATACATGCATATCCATATATGCATGTATTAAATTTATAGCACCACAATTCACAATAGCCAAATTATGGAATCAACCTAGATATCCACCGACAGATGAATGGATTACAAAATTATGGGATATTCACACAATGTAATTCTACTCAGCAATAAAGAACAAAAATATGTCATTTGCAGGAAAAAGGATGAGCCTGGAAGGGTTATATGTTTTCTCTCATATGCAGAAGCTAGGGAGTAACTGGGATACAAGAAGGACTTTAGATAATGGAAGAGAAACCCCAGTGGGACATAGGAGATGGTCCAGGGGAGGGTGGTGGAGGGGGGAGGGAGAATTAACAAAGGAAGCACTTCCATTGATGTTATGTACGTATGTGAGAATACCAATGCTACTCTCAATAGCATGTATGGGGAGGGGGGTGGGGAGTGGGAAGGGAGCAGGGAGGAAGTTCAGAAATTGCTGTGTGCATGTATGTCACTATCACTCTGAACTACATTATGATGTGAGATTACAATGCACCAATAAAAGTATTTTAAAAAAAGAGAAAAGAACTGAGTACCCAAGAGCAGGGGAGGGACATGAGGCCAAGTGTCTATTGGGGCACCATTTGTGAAGCCGACTTCATCGAAAATGGAAAAAGCCTCCAGGGCCCCCTAGTATGCACCAGGGAATTCTCCAGCCTGAATTTCCCTACCCATCTAACAGAGCTTACTCTCTCCTCTTCCAGTTCTCTACCTCCTACCCCTTTGGAGCCATGTGATTCAGGGTATTTTCTTGTTGGCTTTGAGGAGGGAATAATCATAGAATGACGACGGAGTCTTTCAATCCTGAAGGCCAGAGGCCACAAGATACCAGAAGCTTCCCAGCAATTAGCAAAGACTGGGATAACAAGCAAATTTCCTTTGCCTGTCTTGACAGCATTTGCTCACTCTCTAGCATTCATTCAATGGAAGTAAATGGAGCTCTGAGTTGGAAGAGTGGTGAAATTAAAAACAGATTATGGACGTTTGGGCTAGGAGAAAGGAGTGTTTTATGACCTCTATGCCTGTTGCTAAAACTTTTTTTTTTTGTGGTACTGGGGATTGAACGCAGGGGCGTTCTATCTCCGCACTACACCCCCGGCCCTATTTTTTATACTTTATTTTGAAACCGGGTCTCACGAAGTTGCAGAGGGCCTCACTAAGGAAATAATGAGAGAGAGAGAGAGAGACAGGGAGAGAGAGAGAGCGAGAGAGCTGAGGCTGGCTGCGAACCCAGATCCTCCGGCCTCTGCCTCCCAAAGTACTGGGATTACAAGTGTGTGCCACCACGCCCGGCCTTACTAAAACTTTTAAATGTGCACCATTGACTTCAGCTTCTAGAAACAAATGGATTATATTCACTGAGATTGTTTGTACTACATATAATTAGGCCTCATAAAATAATTTAATTTATTTCTAGGTACAAGAAGCAAAGGGAAATCTATCGGAAAACGGTGAAATAAGTTTAGAAAGTTCAGCAATAAGCAAACCCAAAGCCAACGTTATCCTGGAGGGATCTCTGTCCAGGCCAGGAATCTAGGTTTAGGGCCCCTCTAGTTTCAGGGCCTCCTCCTCTTACAGGGCTGAACCACAGTTCTACTTCAAGGGGCTCAGTGGCCCCATATCAAGAGCATCCCAAAGGCTCAGGGCACAACAAATGAAAACCTCTCTGGAAGAAACATAAAGTCACTAAGAACTAACACTTCACAACTACCATACTGGCAAAAATAGTAATAATAAGTCGAACAATAATAAATGTTAGTGAAACTAGTAATGAAGATTCTAATACATACATATTTAGTAAAAGCATAAATTGAAACAAACATTGTAGAACACAATTTGGCATTAAAATGTTTATAAAGCATGTGCGGTCCTTAGGGAAACTCCAATAAATTTTTAATATTAATTTAGACTCTTCCTATAAACTACTTTTTTTATGCTGGGGATTGAACCTAGGAGCATTCTACCTCTGAGCTACACCCCCAGCCTTTTAGATTTTTATTTTGAAACAGAGTCTTGCTAAGTTGCTGTGGGTCTTGCTAAGTTGCTGAGACTAACCTCGAACCTGCAATACTCCTGTTTCAGCCTCCCAAGTACTGGGATTATAGGCGTGTGCAACTGCACCCAGCTTGAATTGTTTATTGATTACAAAAAAATAATAAATGTATAGAAAAGAAACCTACCATCACCAATATTGGACAAACTGCCTCAAAGTGCAGTGACCTAAGAAGTAGCCAGAATCTCTGTATTTTCTCTCTTGTCAAAAGTAAATACAAAAAATACCCTTAAGTGAGAAAACATCAGAGAACCCCAAATGAAATGCCATTCTACAAAATAACTTGATAAAGTAAACATCTACCAAATAATAACAAAATTATCAAAGTCAAGACAAACAAAGGCAGGCTGAGGAACTGCCCTAGATTGATTAAAACAAAAGATGTAAGTACTACCACGGTCCAGGATTAGATCCCAGACCAGGGAAAAGAGCTACAAAGATATGAACAGTGCCGGGCATGGTGGCGCATGCTTGTAATCCCAGTACTTTGGGAGGCGGAGACCGGAGGATCTGGGTTCGCGGCCAGCCTCAGCGCTCTCTCTCTCTCTCTCTCTCTCTTTCTCTCTCTCTCTCTAGTGAGGCCCTCTGCAACTTCGTGAGATCCGGTTTCAAAATAAAGTATAAAAAAATAGGGCCGGGGGTGTAGCGCGGAGGTAGAACGCCCCTGGGTTCAATCCCCAGTACCACACACACACAAAAAAAGATATGAACAAAATTTGAATAGTCAGTAGATTAGGTAAATAGCATTGTATCAATATTAAATTTCTCGATTTTGATAACGAAAATATTTTATTTCTTAGTAAAGATATACTGGATTATTTAGAGATAAAGAGGTACAATGACTTAACTTATTCTCAAATGGTTCAGAAATACACACACATAGTGAGTGAGAGAGAGAGAGAAAGCATATGCACAAGAGAGAAACAGATGGGTCTAAATGTAAACAACTGGTGAATCTGGGTCAGGGTCAAGGGTATACTGGTGTTCCTTATATAATTCATACAACTTTTCAGAATGTTTGAAATTGAGTAAAACCATCTGCTCTACTTTTCATTAGTTTGCATCTGATTCCAGAAATACTCTGCGGTACACGCCTTTAGAGCAATCTCTTCCTGTACCTGATTACATCCAACCACTATCTCCAACCTCCCAGTTGGTCAAGTTCCTCTCCCCATTTCTCAAAAGCCCAAACTATATATATATATATATATATATATATATATATATATATATATATCGTATGTAACTATATATATGTATATAACTACATATATGTAGCTATATATATGTATGTAACTATATATAGTATGTATGTAACTGTATATAACATATAGTATGTATGTAACTATATATATATATGTATATATATGATCCAGACCAGGATGACTTTCCATTATTGTCATTCCTTTCTTTTCCTTTAGCAACATCACATTCCATGGTATTAACAGCCCCATCACCTAAGTGTTCGCAGCTCTTCCTCTTCCTTAATGCAGAGGCTCTTTCATTGCAGGGAATAGAGTCTGTAAACTACTACTGGTTATTACCAAGGGAAACCCATGAGACAGAATGGGAGCATGAGCTCACAGTCTGATAGCAGGGCAGGATGTGGGGCCCAAGGACAGATCAAGGGTAATGCAGTGTTCTAAGAATTATACATGTTATCACGAATTTATTCCCACAACAAATTTATGAGGTAGATACAATGATTCCCCTAATTACATGGCCCCAGAAAACTGACATTTATTGTGTTGGATGAAGTCTTCTACTTGTTCTTCTAAATCCATTCTCTACCTTTTCTGCTGTTTGTCTTGAGTAGTTGACATAAATAGATTCCATTAATGGATTCTCTTGCTTTTTGGCCACAAGATGGTTTCAATGGAAAATATTTTGAAGAGCTAAAAGGAAATGAGAATAGGTTTATGGTATTGAACCCCCCTGAAGTCCTGCTGGTTTTCTGTGTGCTAAATGTCTCCTCAATAAAAAGGCATAGGTGCCACCCTACAGAACTTTCTCTTCACCCTTTCCTGACCACTAAAGCCTAAAATGGAAAAATTGCCCTTCTGGGATTAGCCTCCAATTAGTTTACTATCCTTAGTGTTTCCCTATACCCTGCCCAATCCTTAAATAATCCCTTTTTAAATGCTCTACAAATTACCTAATTATAATTTGACAAATGCTATAAATCTGACCTTAAGGTTTGCAGAACTACATCAATAATTAAATGATTAAATTTCCATTCCTAAGGCTCTAATGTAAGAAGAAGGGATGGGACCTTGAAATATGGGATAGGACATCTGAAAAGATATAGGCAAGGCTGAGAATTTTGAACCCACAATTCTGTGGGTTGCAAAATTCAGGAAACTCTCTCCCTCAAGAACATCTGCTCATCCTCCCTTTAAGAGAACTAGCTTAATCCTGAATAAAAGCCGTTCAAGGACTGACTAGAGACAGTAGCCGCCTCATGAACTAATGCCAATTTTCAGGATCCACCCCACCTCTTCTCATCGATTCTGGACCCTAACAAGAGTAAGAGCTCTACATATTCCAGACTTAATAATATAAGACCATCTCCAAAGGAGATAGTTCACACACTAAGGGTGATATAATGTGTGATGGCAAGGCTGGGAACATGGAAGGAGATTCTAAGAGTATTAGATCAAGAATGAAGCCTAAGGCTTGACCCAACTGAACTGATGGACAAGAGTCTGTTCCCCCAGGATCCAGGAATAAAGTATGAGATCGTAACATGGCCGTGGTGTTCAATCTGCTAAATTGGTTAATTGAAATGGGATCCAAATGTTATCTACATCAGAGGTCAGCCAACTATGACCTGTGGACCTAATCTGGTCCACCATCTATTTTTGTAAATTAGGTTTTAGGGGAACATCACTAACTTCATTTATTTCACTATTGTCTGAGGTTGTTTTTAAGCTACAGTGGCAGTGATGAGCACTTGAGACAGAGGCTATTATGGTCTTCATAGTCTAAGACATTTACCATCCAGCCCTTTACTGAAAAAGTTTGCCGATCCCTGATCTGCATCATTGAGGTCAAAATACTAGACTATCAGAGAGGAAGGAGTCCCCATGGTAAATGGAAAGTTGGAATTCACTCACATGTCATTCGCTTACCACCCCAATCGTATGCCATGGGTAGCTCAGAGAAGGCTTGCTTTACCAAGGCATTGATGAAAGGGGAACCAAGATGGAATGTTCTGTGCTGGATGTGCTCTGTAAGCCAGAGATAAGGAGGGAAGATGCTGCATTGAAATTTGATTCTCAGATCTCAGTGGACATAATGGAATCCCAGAGGGACAGAGACCAGATGTTGGCACTTAACCATCACTGATAAGGTGTGTGCAGCTAAACAGTAACCTCTGGGAAAAATGGATCCAGACCATTTTGGCCCAGAGGGATTGGTGGGGATGGTGAATTGATTATTAAGATCCCTGTGAATGAAGCAGTTGGCCTGTAAATTGAGGTTTATCTATGCATGTGTTAGCAGAAATAGTCTAGATCTGGGTGTCAGAAACTCAACTCAGTAGAGTGGGATTGATGATCCTTTACTCAACCCTATTTAATCCAGTTCAGAGGCCCAGAGGGTAGAACCCTTGAGGAAGGACCAGACAACACAACCAGGGATGTATCCCAGCCCTTCCAGGAAGACCTGTGGCTATTTCACCAGTTTGATTGTACACTAAAGACGGGAAAACCCTCAGACGTCCTGAGGCATATTAGAGCCTGGTTCTGACCTGCTGCTAAACCCAATCACTGAAACACCATGCTGTCCAGAGAAGGTATTTATGAAGTCTTGGCCCACGTTTCAACAATTGGTCCAGTGGGGAGAGTGAGATTAGGGTATTTATTTCCCAACTCCCTCCCTGCAATGCAACCACAGGCTGGCCTCCTCTCTTAATTCATCTCCACAGGTCTGGTCTTCATACCCTTTCCTCTTTCTCTACATTCCAGTAATCACTTCTCCCCTTGTTGCTTGAGGCATAGGCATTGTAAGTGCACCTTGCCATTACTACTCCTAAACCCTGATTTACATAACCTATACCCTAGAAGTCCCCAAATCATAGTCTCATGTTATTATCACAATCCTGGATAATAGAACCCGCAAAACTTCAGTAGCACCAAGAGGAAGCATGTGCTGCTTGAATGTCAGGTATCAGCTGGGCATCAGCTAGTCACCCTTGGTCAGGTTCACTCAGATGTCTGACTGCTGGCTGATGGGTGATCTAAGACAGCCTTGGCTCTCCTCCTCATGCTTCTCAACCTTCGGGTTATCCTGAACACGCTCCCATGGTGCCGGTAGAGGCACAAGAAAGGAAGTCCCAAGCAGTAAGCACATGACGGGCTTCTGCTTACATCCCTTCCTGGAATATTGCATTGGCCAAAGCAAATCACAGGGTTTAGGTCGGTGCCAAAAGGCAGGTTGGAGAGGTATGGCAGGTCACTCTGCCTCAAATGGAAAAACTCTGCAAAGTCACATACCAAGGAAGCCAGGAGAAGAGAATGAAGGGTTGAAGTGCTCATTGCAAACCAGCACACTCACAAATTACTCAGTTTGAATGTGCCATCTTTTTCTGGTACCCTGTCTGGTTCATTTGGAGAGATTAAGAAGGTGTTTATGTTTACCCATTAACAAATCAAAGTGGGGAGATAACCAGGCAGTCTGTCCATAGGTATCCACAACAGTAACCATCTCTTGCCTTGGATACTAATATAGACAGAAGTAACTACAGCCAAAGAACAAGGGCAACCCAGAAAGGGAAGACTAACGGAGCAGTAAAGAAGGTGGTCAATAGAGGAAGACGGGAAATAAACAGAGAATGAAGTAGCACCCTCGCTTAAATGTAGATTCTCAGATAAATACTGAATTGGGATGTGAATGGAGAAAATCTTCTAGAGAAGAGAATCTGAAACATTAAATATGAACAACATAGTGAAGACCCAGAATTTACATTGGTTCCATGTTGGTTCTTTTTGATCTAAAAGTATGGGCTTATATAGTTTTAGAAAGTCATTGTGTGCATAGTTACTGATTTGCTTTTTGGTCACTCCTCTCCTCCTCTCTCTTTAACACTCCACTCTTTGCCATGCAGACCACTCTTCTTGAGGTCCTCTCTCATCTCCTGTCTCATCTATCAGCCTTAAAGGTACAACTAAAGTGAAATAATGGGTATATTCTCATATTTATTTATGTATTTCAGAGACTGTCCTGGTTATTTGTCACCCATTTCAAGGAATTCTCTCCCATTTTCCCCTTAGATTGGAGAACAAGTCTAAGATTTCCTAAGTTAATCATGGCTGTCAAAAAATAAAAAGGCAAAGAAACAGAAGCCACGCTGAACACAAAGAAACCACAGTTTATAAAGCAAGTTATTGCCCTCGTCCACAGAAAATTCTTATTTAAATGTCATTCCACATCTCATTATAATAAATTGAGGAAGACCATGTATGTCTATGTTTGGGCCAAAGGAAAAAGGAGAAAACAACAGCCTTCTCCCACCCTGCTAGGTGAGGGGTGGTGGCAAATGGAAATGAGGCGAGAGAGGATGTGGGTAAGGAAGAGTATCACTATACATTACAGAAACACGAGCTGCTGCATTTTGGAGACTGCTTACATGAAGGTCTCTAAATTTCCTTTCATCATCAGAAAAACATACTTCTGCAAACATTAACAGGCTACAATTCTCTCCAACTCCTTATTAATGCTTGGCTTTTAACAGAATGCCAGGCACAAGCTCCAATGAAATGTCACCTTCGACAATATAATAAGATTTAAAATCCTGTAGAATGCCTACATGATGGATCAACCTTCTTATGAAATCTCCTCTATAAAAACAGTTTATATTCTGTGTAATAGTGCGTATTTTGCATTCTACAGTCAGGGTAACACATAAGCAGAACACCCACAGTCAGAAAAATCATGAAAATATTGCCAGCCGTTAAACTTTTCTAGATACAAATGAGGTGCTTTATTAACAAAATCAATCCCAGAACATTTGAGGCTGGCGTTATATGGTGCTTTGGGTAAGAAGGGTAGCTGGATATCACATCCCAACTCTGTTCCCCCTAGAATCACCTCTTCCTTCTCTTAATTCCAGTGCCACCACCATCCCGGGGTGGGGTGACCACCATTGTTCCCCATTTAGTGCTCTGGTCCAAAACCACTCGTCTAAACCAGTTGAAATCACATTGGAACAGTTAAATAAAACTTTTATGAAAGTTGAAGATCACAAAAGGGAAATCCACTCAGAAAGTAACATTAAACTAGATATATGTGTAATGGCTATAATATTTTGAAAACACTATAGCCATGTATTTTTAATTCCCTATAGCTCTCTCAGGCATTGAATCAAGGTCTTTCATTACTTTAGTAGAAGAACCTGTAATACCTAGGAAAACGAATTGTCCATATTTGAGTGTTAAATTGATTTAAGTTTATAATGAGAAAATAGTCCCCAAAGTCCAGTTTCCTTGAGCAAAAGCCCCTTCTCCCCTGTATTAGCTGTTGCATCACTGTGACCAAAATATCTGATAGGAGCAACTTGGAGGCTCATTTGGCTCATGGCTGCAGAGGTTCAGTGATGGCCAGCTGTCTCCCAGGCAGAAATGTCATGGCAGTAGAGTGTGGCAGAGGAAAGCTGCTCAACTCATGACAGCCAGGAAGCAGAGAGAGAACAAGAGGAAAGGACAAGGGAAACATATAACCCCCAAGCCATGCCCCAGTGAGCTACTTCTTCCAGTCACACACCACCTGCCCACGGTCACCACCCAGTAAAAATATTCAAAACCAATGCATTAATTCAAAACTATTTGAAACCAATGCATTAATTCAAAGCTATTCAAAACAAATGGATTAATACACTGATGAGGCCAGAGCCCTCATGATTCAATTGTCTCACCTCTGAACATCACTGCATTGCCAAACACATGAGCTTTCCTGGGAGATGTTCCATACCCAAACCATAATATTCCCCCAAGCCACACACACATATAACCATACCTACCCCTTACTTTCCAAAAACTCCCCTTCAAATATTAAGAAACAAAATTTGGAGGACTTTTTTATACCTAGCAAGTTATTAAGCAGAGAAATCAAGATATGTACTAAAAAACAAAATTCCCACCTAATGGCTAAGCCTACCTTTGAGGAAAAGCAAGAGAGGAAAGAAGAATCCAGGTTAAATAATTTTGAAAGGACTTCCTGCCCCCTGTCCTCCCACTGCAACACTCTCCAAGTCCTTGTTAACATTTGTCTTTTAACAGAATGCCAAGCACAAGCCACAATGAAATGTCATCTTTAACAATGTAAGAGGACTGGACATTACACCCAACCTCTGTTTTCCCTAAAGAGACTTGGTTCTCCCTAAAGAAAAGCTCCTAGGGTAGAGGGTGGGTGACTGAAACACCCACATGAGTTGAGGACCCTCTCAAGCGAAGGCATCTTTGCTTCCCCTGCTACCCTAGGTCCTTCAGAGAAACTCCGGTCTCTTCACAGTGCAGCTGCCAGCATGACTCCACAGCAGAAGTGCAGCAATGGCTGAGGGAAGCACCCACAGAGCCCCATGGTCCCGGTGGTTGACAGAAGGTGCAGAAGTTTCCACACCCCCAAGAAAAAGGAAACATCCCTGAGGATGTTAACTGGCATGCCTGCTATGGGGTAAGGCTGGGGATCCCATTTTGAAGAATAAAGAACCTCTCAAGTACATGCCCTGAGGACGCTGCTGAGAGAGTCAATAGTAGCCTCAGCCATGATGCACAGGGTCAGTAATATCAGAACAAATGAAGAGGCTCAGTCAGCAGGTGAGGGAGCGCTGTCCTTGGTCACGCCAAGAAGACCTCTACCCACCTCAGCCAGAGACGCCTCACCACCCTGAGGGCACCCGAGCTTTCTATGAGGAAGCAGATGGGAAAGAAAGCTTGTGTGTGTGTGTGTGTGTGTGTGTGTGTGTGTGTGTGTTACTGGGGATTGAACCCAGAGATATTCTGCCTCTGAGCTACACCCCACAGCCCTATTTTATATCTTACTTTGGAACAGGGTCTAAGTTGTGGAGGGCCTCGTGAAGTTGCTGAGGCTGGTCATGAACCTGCAATTCTCCTGTCTCAGCCTCCCAAGTACTGGGATTACAGGCATGTGCCACCATGCCCAACTGGAAAGAAAACTTTTGATAGAATGGAAGCAACTTTTGTAGGTAGTGTGAGCTTTGACTCACATGAATATTCACCCCCAAAATACAACAGAAGATAACAAGAAGGTAAGTGCAAGGTTAAATTTGCTGTTTTGTACCATGAGTAGGAATGAGGGGTGAAGAGACATTGGGCTCAGAGACAAGAAACACAGGCCCATTGTTTATCTACCCTTACTTGTAACTGTTAAATTTAGAATCTCTGACATAAAAAAAAAGATGTGGCTTTTGAATACCTAACTTACATGCTGCAGAAAATGTGGTAGTTTTCTCAGAGTGTAATAGATGGTCCCTGACTGCCTGGATTGTCCTTTGACTGTTGTCCTGTATCCCTAAGCATAGCAACTGGTTAATTGGTTTTGGGGTCAGGCAGACCTGAACCCCAACCTTAGCTAGCTCACTTCAAACAGTTTGATCCTAGGTTGCCTTAACATGAACAACTGCAGACACTCCATCTTTAAAATAAAGATAATAATTGGACTTGCCTCATAGAATTGTTGTGAGGGATAGCCGGGCGTGGTGGCGCACGCTTGTAATCCCAGTACTTTGGGAGGGGGAGACCGGAGGATCCGGGTTTGCGGCCAGCCTCAGCGTGCTCTCTCTCTCTGTGTCTCTCTCTATCTCTGTCTCTGTCTCTGTCTCTGTCTCTCTCTCTCTCTCTCTCTCTCTCTCTCTACTTAGTGAGGCCCTCCGCAACCTTGTGAGACCCTGTTTCAAAATAAAGTATAAAAAATAGGGCCAGGGGTGTAGCGCGGAGGTAGAACGCCCCTGGGTTCAATCCCCGGTACCGCAAAAAAAAAAAAACAATTGTTGTGAGGGATAAGTGAAATCATACATGTAAAGATGCAAAGTGCTTAAGAGAATGTGTGCTCTACAGTAAGAGTTCTCTCTCTGTATGCATTTCCCTACAAAAAACGCCATGACATTCTGCCAACATGTTTAAGATATATATAGCCTTGCACTAAAGGTCTCACTAGTTTCATGTTCTCCGGAAGATGATATGCTTTAAGTGTGACAGTCCCTCAAGTACAGTGATGCACTCAAGGACAACTGCTGCTCCTCATGGCTCATAAGCCGAGTCGCTGACCTTCAGCGATGCAGCGATGTATCGAGGGTCTATGTAAGAACATTCATCACAACGATCATTAACAGTGGCTACAACATACTGAGAAATTTGACCATATGCTGCATACTACCCTAAGGGCACATATAGCCACTCATTTAATCCCACAACAGCCCTGGTAGGTGAAGACTATTATTACCATTCTACAGATGAGGAAATTGAGGTAAACAGAGGTAGAGAACTCCCCCAAGGTCATTAGCCAGTAAGTGGTAGAGCTGGGAATTTCAACCAGGCAGTCTAGCTTAATACACCAAACTCGTAACCACTTCACCCTCTGCTTTGGAAATGTTTCCTCTGTTCATGCCCTGGCTGCTTAGAATTCCTCCCCTATGGAACTAGAGAAGGTTATGCTAAGTGAGATCAGCTGGACTCTAAAAGTCAAGGATCATGTGTTTTCTCTCATATGTTAGAAAGAGAAAATAGGAAACAAAAGGGACTTCGTGATAATAAGGAGAGAGACTAGTAGAATAGTGGAAGGGGATGGGGGTGGGGGAGGGAAAGAAGGCTTGAGGAAGGAAATGGATCAAATAATACTGTGTCCATATATGAAGGTATAACGACGTTATTAGCACACACCGGGAGGGAGGAGGGGGTAGCGGGATGGACGGGTTAGGAGGAAACCACACCTAGGGGTGTTGTCTGCATACATTACTGTATCACATTGAATCTCACTATGCTATATAATCATACTATACCAATAAATTTTAAAAAAGAATTTCTATCCTATAGAGTGTTCACTACGTCTTCTAGGGTGGCTTCTCTCTGGCTTCTTTCCACTCTCTTCTATCTCTCTGTTTTCCTTCCTAGCCTTGGTATACCATGGTCAGCCACTCGTCAGCCTCATTCCATTTGTTAAAGTCACACCAGGGTCTTCTAGGCAACATATGCACATGCTCTGAGACTTCTTTGGTTCCAGCTGAGTTCACAGGCTGCTGCAAGCAGCTGAGCCAGCGAAACATCTCCGAACCCCTTTCCCTGCAGATTTGACTCAAAAAGAAGCATCCAGATGTGTCCGATAGACATAAGTCTGCATCCAGGAACAGCTAGGCAGGACATGGCCCGTGGATGTGCCGATGTTCCGTGGACTTGCCTCGGGCTCCTCTTCTCCATAGACCTCTGCGGCACAGCACAGATGGCTCTGCCCACATCACTATCCGTTTACAAGGCCTTCGCTGCGATCCCGTGGACACCTGGAGCCCAAACTTGCCTCACTGATTCTGAGGAGCCAGAACGGCGCTGCCTTGCACATTTATGTGATGCCTAAGTGTTTTCTTACTTGCTGTGATTTATAAAGATGTCATTGTTGGGGACCAGAACGTTTCAGGACCTGTCATCTTACAGTTTCAGCAGATGGTGATGCTGAGTCAGAATGGCTGGTTTCTATCATGAGTCTTATCCTTGAATTATCTTCTGTAGCCAAATCATCTCTAGATAACTACTTTAAAAAGTTATCATTGAGAATAAGGGAAGCCCAAACTTGGATAGTGCATGGCATGGAAAGGAAATATTTTGCTGAATTATCTGAATAATTAGAGTCACTTTTCTTCTGACAGTCTAGTTTCAAAGACAAGAGCTATTGACAAGAAATCCTGAGGGTCCTTGCTGTGGTTGGAATTGGTTCAAATGTGTCCCCTAAGAGTTCATGTGTGGAAAGCTTGGTCCCCCAGTGTGGTGATGTCCAGGTGGTGGACCCTTTAAGAGGTGGGGCTTAGCAGGAGGAAATCTGCCATGGAATTAATAAGGTCAGTAATTCATCCTTGAATGAAGTAATGCTGTCTCTCAGGAGTGGGTCAGGTCTTGTAGGACTGGATTAGTTCTCTCTCAAGAGCAGGATTTTGTAAAAGAGCAAGTCTGGGCTAGGTGTGGTGGCACACACCTGTAATCCTAGTACTTGGGAGACCGAGATAAAAGGATTACAGGTTTGAGGCCAGCCTCAGCAACTTAGCAAGGCCCTCAGCAACTTAGTGAGACCCTGTTTCAAAATTAAAAAATGAAAGAGGGCTAGGGGTATAGTTCAGAGGTAGAGCACCCCTGAGTTCAATCCCCAGTTCCAAAAACAAAGAGAGAGCAAGCCTCTTACACACTCTTATACTGTTATACACTGCAAATTAGTACAAGCACTATGGAGATCAGTATGGAGGTTCTTCAAAAGACTTGGAATGGAATGACCATATGACTCAGCCATAACTCCTTGGTATCCTTCCAAAATAATTAAAGTCAGAATAATATAGTGATACATTAATATCCATTTTATAGCAGCACAACTCACAATAGCCAAATTATGAAACCAGCCTAGGTGTCCATCAACAGATGAATGGAAAAGAAAATGTGGTACATACACAATGGAATTTTACTGAGCCATAAAGAAAAATTATGTCATTTGCAGGAAAATGGATAGAACTAGAGAATATTATGCTAAGTGAGATCAGTCGGTCTCAGAAAGTCAAGAGTTGAATGTTTTCTCTCATATGTGGAAGCTAGAGAGAAAACAGGAAACAAAAGAGACTTTAGATAATTGAGGAAAAAGATCAGTAGAATAGTGGAATGGGACTGGGGAAGGGAGATGGGAGGGGAAAAAGAAGAACCGATGAAGGAAATAGTTCAAATAATGCTATGTGCACGCATGAACATATCACTACCAATCTTACTAATATGTAGGAGGAGCGGGGAAGGGAGATGACATATGGGGGGATCTCACCAAGTGATGTGTGCATGTATGTTTGTGTCACTTTGAACCTCAATATGATATATAATTATATGTGATATATAATTATGATATATAATTATAATGCACCAATAAAAGTATTTAAAATAGTTGATGGACTAAAGATAGAAGTTTTTTTCTTTAAAAATAAGAGTAAACCTGGCCCCTCCCCAGTATCTTTCTTCCTCGCTTGCACGTGTGCCCCCGCTGACATGGCCAGCTCCCTTTCTGTTATAACAACATGTTATAACACAGCCAGATGGCAGTGCCATGCTATGCTGTTTGGACTTTTCAGCCACTATAATTGTGAGCCAATTAAACCTCTTTTCTTTAAACATTACCTAGCATCAGATATTCTGTTACAGCAATACAAAATGGACTAAGATAGGTATTAACTGATTTTTTTAATGTGTGAGTGTGCGTGTGTGTGTGTGTGTGTGTGTGTGTGTGTGTGTGTGTTACCAGGGATTGAACCCAGGGGCATTTTACCTCTGAGCTACACCCTCAGCCCTATTTTACTTTTATTTTGAAACAGGGTCTTACTAAGTTGCTGAGGACCTCACTAAGTTGCTAAGACTGACCTCAAATCTGTGATCCTCCTCTCCTCGCCTCCTAAATACTAGGATTACAGGTGTGCACCAGGACGCCCAGCTTTTAACTGATTTTTATACATTAAAAAGGAGGAAATAAATTATCCGGGTATATCTAAAGACTAACGAAAGTACAGTTTTCCATTTCCCATTGATAACTACACTTTGAATAGTTACTAGGAAATATTTGTTTTCTTCATAAACAAAGTTTATGTCTATGCAAATGGATACATTTTTTTCTATGCAAGAAAGTGCTTTAAAAGCTGAATATCAATAAGTTCATTTTATACTTTATTTTTTGAGACAAAGTAATTTCAAAGAATAATTTTATAAGTAACTAAATAAATATTAGTAATATTTCCATAGTCCCTTAAGTGGCTTTTAGTCCTTACCTCAGTATTATGATTTTTATTAGAAATAAAAATTAAATGTGCATATTAAATATCTAACATAGTTTTTAATTAAATACACTACGACGTGTTTATTATCATATGCAAAACTCAACTGAAAATCAAAATACCTGGAATATTTAAACACAAACCAAAAGTCAATATCTGTTTCCCCTTAAGATATGTAAGTTAGAGCAACTAAGTCAAAATACTTTGAAGGAAAAGAGCGTATCGCATACATCTTTCTTAGTAAGAGTTCAATAAAACTTGAACAGGAGCAAAGACTTGGGAAGGGAGTGAACGCTGGGGTTTGGGAGCTTCCCGTCTGTGGCTGAAGCCTCGATGACTGAAGAGAGTGTAGACAGTGACAAGAGAGCCAGAGAGACGGGACACCGACATCGGCGAAGCAGGACGAGGAGGCGGGCACGGAGTCCATGAGACCCACTGGCAGAAGTTGGCAAAGACATTCAACAAACTCCCAAGAGAAAACGGTGCCACTGGGGAATGTAAGTGGCTGAGAAAACAGTGGCTGGGAGACGCCCCATGGCTGAGGACACAGGATGAGTAAGAGGGATGTTCACGGTGTCTTACAAAATAACCAATGGGCGGGGAGTGCGCCTGCCTGCCTCATGCCCGTGGGTGTTGCCCTGTGCTGTGCCTAGGATCACACAGTTAGCAGAGCAAGAGGTGACTGGTCTAGGATGGGGGCTTTCTGTCTGTGTCACATGGTGCCAGCATGTCAAGGAGGGGGTCTGTTTTTGAGTGGGCTATTTATTTATTTATTTATCATGGTACTGAGGATTGGGCCCAGGGACATTTTACCACTGAACTACACCCCCCCCAGCCCTATTTTATTTCAGTTTTTTTTCTTTTGTAATAGTGTCTTGCTAAGTTGCAGAAGGCCTCACTAAGTTGCTGAGGCAGGCTTCAAACTGTGATCCTCCTGTCTCAGCCTCCCAAGTACTGGGATTACAAGCGTGCACCACACTAAGCTTGAGTGGGCTATTTAAATTAACACCCAGCCAGGCGTGGTGGCGCATGCTTATAATCCCAGTATTTGGGAGGCTGAGACAGGAGGATCCGGGTTCACAGCCAGCCTTAGCTACTTAGTGAGGCCCTCCGCAAATTAGTGAGACCCTGTTTCAAAACAAAGAATAAAAAATAGGGCTGGGTGTATAGCTTGGAGGTGGAAAACCCCTGGATTCCATCCCCAGTACCACAAAAAAAAAAATAACACTCAAGCCAAAAGTAAGTTTGTCACCTATATCCATGAAGGTAACTTATGCTGTGACATTAGGATCAATGTAGAGAGAAAGTATAGACAATGTCTGAGGGCACCGTGCTGGAGTCGGGCTCCCGGGTTCATATTCTGATTCACTTACTTGTCTACTCACTACTGACCTGGGCAAAAGAGTGCTATCAGCACAGCGTGGATACTAGAAGTACCAACCTGGTAAGATCCTTAGGATACTTAAGTTAGGCCACATACATGAAGCCATTGGAATACTGCCTGGCCAATCAGCAAGAAGTCAAACAACAATAAATGCTGGTAAGGATGTGGGGAAATAGGAACTCTTCTACACTGTTGGTGGGATTGCAAATTAATGCAGCTGCTATGGAGATCAGTGTGGAGATTCTTCAGAAAACCAGGAAAGGATCCACCATATGATCCAGCTATACCACTCCTGGGTATCTTTCCAAGGGACTGAAATCAGAATATTATAATACTATATGCATATCCATGTTTATAGCAGCACAATTTACAATAGCCAAATTGTGGAACCAACCTAGGTATCCATCAATGGATGAATGGATTACAAAATTATGGGATATACACACAATGGAATGCTACTCAGCAATAAAGAACCAAATTATGTCATTTGTGGGAAAATGGATGGACCCGGAGAATATTATATTAAGTGAGATTAACCAGTCACAAAAAGTGAAGGGTCATATGTTTTCTCTCATATGTGGAAGCTAGGGAGTAATCAGGATACAAAATAGATAGACTTCAGATAATGGAGGAGAAACTCCAGTGGAGGTGGCCTAGGGGTGGTGGGGCAGAGGAATGAGAATTAATAAAGGAAACACTTCCATTGACATTATGTATGTATGTGAGAATACCAATGCCGATCTCAATATCCTGTATAGGGAAGATAGGGAGTGGAGAGGGAGCCGGGGAAAGCCCACCAAGCGCTGTGTGCATGTATGCCACTATCACTATGAACTACATTATGATGTAAGACTACAGTGCACCAATAAAAGTATAAAAATAAAATAAAGCCGGCATGGTGGCACATGCTTGTAATCCCAGTACTTTGTGAGGCGGAGACCGGAGGATCCAGGTTCGCGGCCAGCCTCAGCATTCTCTCTCTCTCTCTCTCCCTGTCTCTCTCTCTCTCTCTCTCTCTCTCTCTCTCTCTCTCTACCTAGTGACGCCCTCCGCAACTTCGTGAGACCC
>PVJS01041914.1:0-17745 GCA_004027185.1 Glis glis
GCGGAGGGCCTCACTAAGGAGAGAGAGAGAGAGAGAGAGAGAGAGAGAGAGAGAGAGACAGGGAGAGAGAGAGCAAGAGAGCTGAGGCTGGCCGCAAACCCCGATCCTCCGGTCTCCGCCTCCCAAAGTACTGGGATTACAAGCGTGCGCCACCACGCCCGGCTTAAGTGGCATCTATCCACTGCTCTTTGAAATTTCCTATCTGCATGAAGCTCGCTTTGTTTTTGGTTTTTTGTTTTTTTGTGTTTTTTGCGGTACTGGGGATTGAACCCAGGGGTGTTCTACCTCCAAGCTACACCCCCGACCCTATTTTTTATTCTTTATTTTGAAACCAGGTCTCACGAAGTTGTGAAGGGCCTCACTAAGTAGCTGAGGCTGGCCGCGAACCCGGATCCTCCTGTCTCAGCCTCCCAAGTACTGGGATTACAAGTGTGCGCCACCACGCCCGGCTACGAAGCTTGTTTCTTGTATTCTGTTTTATGCCCCTGGATACCCCTCAACACTTAACCTTCTCTTTTGCAAGCCCTGCATACAGTTGGTGCTCGATATGTGCTTGCTAAAGTGGCTTCCTGGCCTCTCCAGCTCACAGTAGGTTACGCGGGGTTTATATTTCACTTCTCCTATGTTCTCGAGTCTCTTAAAATTCCCAGGGCCCTTTTAAAGCTGTTTGCCACCACTTTCACCTCCCCTCCCTCCAAATACTTTGCATTCCATCCTGTACTAGGGATTCTTTTAAAATGAGACTTTGTTTAAAGCAGTTTTTTTCCCCACTGCATGGCCTTTAAAACCACCAGGGAGCCAGAAAAATGTCTCCAGCTTTATGTATCACAGATCAGATGGACCGGTTCAGAAGGAGCCCTTGACTGATCAAATAAGGGAGCAGAGGCTACCGCGTGATCAATACATGTTTACTTAATTCTTTTTCTCCCCAGGGCTCTTTGCAAGCATTTCCATAACCAGAGCACCATTTAGTAAATTGCATGATGCCTAAAACAATAAATGTACCCTCAAATGGGCCCAACGTCTTCTCTGGGAAGAAAAGAAAAATCGGTCAAAAGCAAATCAAAGTTGAGCTGAGGACAGGGAATTTGAGTGCCTGGAAATGAGATATGTTTTTCATAAATGGGAGCAGACCCACCAGCTTTTGGAGAAAGGTATATTTCAGAAGGTATATCTCAAACAGATATACAACCAAAGGTGGCCTTTCTGAGTCATAATCTGTTGTTGTTGTTTTGTGGTACTGGGAATTGAACCCAGGGGCAGTTCTACCTCTGAACTACACCCAAAGCTCTATTTTATTTTGAAACAGAGTGTCACTAAGTTGCAGAGAGCCTCCCTAAGTTACTGAGACTGGCCTCAAACCTGCGATCCTCCTGTCTCAGCCTCCCAAGTACTGGGATTACAGGCGTGCGCCAACGCTCCCAAGCACGGGTTTTTGAATTCTAAAAATTCAGCAGAAAGAGGTAGATTTCTCAGTACTTCTTGGTGCTGTTAAGCCAAACCATGCACAGATTTTAAGCACCCACTGTGCAGGGGACTCTGCCTAATCTTTAACATTTCCTTTATCTGTTGATGACACACTGTGATTCAGGTAGCACTCAGCCTTGTAAATCATTCTTTTGGTTTTAAGAATTATAAATTCCTTCCTCCCTGCCCATTTTCAGAATACACATCCTTTAATCAACACAAAGTTGGCAGAAGCTTCCCGGAATGCCTGACAAATGCAGAGGCCTAAATGAATTAATTTGTGAAAAGCAAAGGCGATTTTGCATGCTTAGGCTGCCAAAGACAGATGAGAAACAACCAGCATTGAGAGAGAGAGAGAGAGAGAGAGAGAGAGAGAGAGAGAGAGAGAGGAGGCTAGGGGAGGAGGGGAGGGGAGGGGAGGAGAGGGGAAGAGAGAGAGAGAAGAGAGAGACAGAGGGAGAAGAGAGAGAGGGAGGGAGAGAGAGAAAGAGAGAGAGAGAGAGAGAGAAAGAGAGGGAATGAATAATCTCTAGGGGTTAATGGGTCACAGAAGCCACTTTTCTGATTAAAGTAGCTCAGCTTCCTTACTCTATTCTTTGTCTCTAGATGGGTTTGGAATTTTACCATTGATTAGCCTTTAAATCATTCTGAGCTACCGAGGAAGGGATTTTAAAAATGTTAGCAAAAGAAAATATTTTCCTTCAGATAGAATTGACTTTGCTGGATTGCTCAAAGTCACACTCTATAAATCCTATTTAGGAGTAGGAAGGACTTACGGTCCGGGTTACTGAACACTGTGTCGCTCTGCTCGCGCAGGGCAAGGGATTGCTATGAATTTGCAGTGTCAGCGTGGTGAGAAGCTGTGGAAATGGCAGATTGTCAGAAGTGGGGCTTTGGATGACACTCTGAAGGAGAGAGAGGACTCCTCTTGAAGCCGCATATGTTTGGCAGGTGTGCAGGGACCCAGATTGTTCTTAGAGGCTTATGCATGGGGTACTGCTGGGTGGGTGGACTAGGGATGACAGAAGGGCTAAAGCTTTTTAATCACACACTGGGATTGCAAATCAGCGCATCCAGACCAGTGTCCTCTTTAGGAAATTAAGTAAAATGATTTGGCAGACATTTTGGAAGATGCTGTTAGTAGTAGTAGTAGTATTAGTATTATTATTATTACTTGTTTGTGTGTGTGTGTGTGTGGTGTTGAGGATTGAACTCGGGGACATTTGACCTCTGACCTACACCTCCAACCCCATTTCATTTTTTAATCTGGAAACAGGGTCCCCCTAAGATGCTGAGAGCCTAGCTAAGTTGCTGAGGCTGGCTTCCAACCCACAATCCTCCTGTCTCAGCCTCCCAAGTGCTGGGCTTACAGGCTTGCACCACCACGCCCGGCAGAAAGATGCTCTTCTTAAACGAGTAAGTATAATAATTATAGATAACATTTTTTTTGCATGTGCTGGCTAAGCGTGTCCTATGTTATCTTCACAAAACCCCAGTGAGGCAAATAATATTCCTCTTGTTTTGCACATGAGAGAACTAAGCTACAAAAAGGGTAAATGACCTTCTCAAAGTCACCCAGCTGGAACCCAGATTTCCACCCCAGGAGGCTGACCCTAGATGCCCTGCAGGGTCTCACAACATCTCAGAACTTCCTAGCAACAGGGGCACCAATAAACAAACACTTTCTCGAAGTCAACTCAGGAGGATGAGACAGGCCTTCTCCACGTCTGAGCAGGAGGCCAAGGAGATGAAGGTTCACAGCAGACAATCCAGGTGAAGGCTAAGCAGCCGGTTCCCTCCACCGCAATGTAAATGAAGTCCATCTTAAAATTTAATTTCCAAGGGGAAGTCACTGCCAGAAAGGAGCATGTTATGAGTTTTTCAAATCATGTCAAACCCGTGGGCTCATTTGTCAAGATTCATGGTTTGTTATTTAATAACAGGAAAATGAACTGGCTTGTAGATCATCCTCAACAGCTGACTCATTTAGTGTGCTTTTTTAATAGGCCTCATTTTTCAAGTTTGAAAACTGCATCAACCTGGTGTAAAATGCGAGGCTGTTGTAGGTTTGGAGGGAGCCTACTGATGTTTCCTGCCTCTATGTATTTTGGAGGGAGATTTGAGAGGGATGTGAATTATGTTTGTTTATTTGGGGTTTTTGTTTGTTTGTGTTTGGTACTTGGGATTGGAGCCAGGGGCATTCTACCTCCGAGCTACACCCCCAGCACTATTTTATTTTTTGTTTTGAAACAAGGTCTCACTAGGTTGCTGAGAGTCTTGCTGTGTTGCTGAGGATGTTCTTCAACCCGAGATCCTCCTGTCTCACCCTCCCAAGAACTGGGATAAGAGGTGTGCACTATCATGCCCAGCCTGTTTGTTTTAATCAAAAGTATTGGCTAAATCTAACAAATATTGCTCACAAGTCAATATAATAAAGAAAATCATCCAAATATCATCTTTTGGAAGCTGGGCATGGTGACAACTACCTGTAATCCCAGTACTTGGGAGGGTAAGAGGGAGTACTACCAGTACTTGGGAATCCAGCTTGCAGTAACTTAGCAAGATCATGTTTTTGTTTGTTTGTTCGTTTGTTTTGGTACTGAGGATTGAACCCAGGGACATTCTACCTCTAAGCTACACCCCAGTCCTATTTTATTTTTTATTTTGAAACAGAGTCTCACTAAGTTGTGGAGGGCCTTGTTTAGTTGCTGAGGCTGGTCTTGAACCTGTGATCTTCCTGTCTCAGACTCCCAAGTACTGGAATTATAGGCATGTGCCACCACCCCTGGTGACCATGTTTCAAAATAACAAATAAAATAAGGCTGGGGGTATAGCTTAGAAGTCGAATGCCCCTGGCTTCAATCCCCAGTACCACAAAAGAAAAAAAATCTTTTATACAATGTCAAACTATATTCCATCAACACGTGTCTGCAGTCAGGGTTACAATACATGTTCACGCCGGGCGTGGTGGCGCACGCTTGTAATCCCAGTACTTTGGGAGGCGGAGACCGGAGGATCCGGGTTCGCGGCCAGCCTCAGCTCGCGCCTGCACGCGCCCGCTCTCTCTCTCTCTCTCTCTCCCTGTCTCTCTCTCTCTCTCTCTCTCTACTTAGTGAGGCCCTCCGCAACTTCGTGAGACCCGGTTTCAAAATAAAGTATAAAAAAAATAGGGCCGGGGGTGTAGCGCGGAGGTAGAACACCCCTGCGTTCAATCCCTGGTACCGCAAAAAAAAAAATAATAATAATACATGTTCACTAGCCACATAATTTTAAACCAGGATTCCCAACATTGGCATTATTGACATTTTAGACAGGATAATACTTTGTGGTAAGGAGCCATCCTGTGCATTGTAGGACAATTAATAACACCTCTGTTCTCTGTCCACTAGATGTCAGATGCACTACCCTCCCCCTGAGTCGTGATAGTCAGAAACATCTTTTGTTTTTCTTTTTTTTCTTTTATTCTTTTAGCCTTCCCTCCAATCCCACCCTATTCCCTCCTCCTTCCCTCCTTTCATGCTCCAGATAGTGATTGAGTCTTATAGGTTTGTGTATGTACCTCATGTGCTATAGTGTGTTTAGATAGCACCAAGTGTACGCTGAGGGAGAGTAAGGGATCTCCTCTAGCTGAGAATCACCATGTTAAACCTAGCCCTTTCCTTGGAAGGTCAATCCAAGGTCCCTCCTGGACGAATGACAGTAACTGGATGGACTAGCTACAACTCCCTTCCTTGACAAACCCCCCTACCACCAAACCACCGTTCAACTTCCTATTCCGAGGACACATGGAATCCACCCCGCCCCTCCACCCTCTGTAACCAAGATGTCAGCATGCCACATCTCATTCCCAGCAGACTCGTCTGAAGCCTACTTCTGCCTCTGATTGAAAACATAACTCTTTCCCAAAGAGAATGTTAAATATTTTTGCATGCGATTCCCCTTGGCTGGGAGTCACGGGGCCCCGATGCCAAGCTGCAGTGAGCTCTGTTGCCGGCATCTGGTTGCTGGCAGGATCCGGAGGCGGTGGGTCTGGTGGTTTCGAGTAGCCTTGGACTCTGTCACGCCGCCGTCTGTTCTGCCAATGGTCTCCCCAATTTGTTTTTATTCATCTCCAGTGCAATAGAATTTGTACTCTTTTATCCACTCAAGGGTAAAGCCCTGGATAAAATCTCCCATGGGACTGACATGCCAACTCTTTGACTCTCCAGAAAATGAATACAAACCACATTCCTGTCTTAAATCATGCATTATTGAGCCTGCACGTACGCATGCGATCCACTGCTCCGTGTACTGTGCTGTTGTGGGAGGTTTGGGGTTCCTCTCCCAGACAGTGAACTTTGCACATAACCTTGCTTCTGCCGACCTCTCCTCCACGCGATGCCACGCGGGAGAGCGGACGCGACAAGAACTGTGGCCGCCACTGGTGTGTCTGTAATCGCCTCAAATGAGACTGGCTCTGAGCACTGTCCACGCGAGCTCTAACAAACACAGCTGAGTTAATGTCTAAGGCAGGCCATGCAATTTCAGCTGCGCCTTCCCGAGCCACATACATTACAGCTCTGCAATTTTATGTTAGGCAATTGCCTCTCCATTATCTAGAATATGACTATAGAAAACAATTGTTTCAATTATGCCTTCTTATAATAGTTTGGTGAAAGCCGGCCCTGCTGCTTCTTTCCTATCCCCAGCTCCGATATGGAAATGAGCAATAAAGGATGAAACTCCTCACAAAAGGCCATAATTTGAACATCCTCTGTCAACGGGCCTAGGTAATAGCTGCTGTCAGCCACCGGTAACACGGTGCTTAAGAGCTGCAGATTGCCCGCCCTGCATCCGGCTCGGCCACTAACTAGGCACTTAAACCTCTTGTCATGAGTAAAAGCCAGATTATTATCAGCTTCCTTCGTAGGACTGTTGCAGAGCTAAAATATATAAATTGCATGTGAAATATTTAGCACGTAGGTGCCATGTCAGAGTCACTACTCAACAACTCAACAAATATATATAACATAAATGTATATATATATTTATGTTTTCATCATTATAATTTTCATCATCATCACCATGATCATCATCATGCAGAACCTTAAAATGAAGATTACTAGCTGGGCATGGTGTCGCACGCTTGTAATTCCAGTGCTTGGGAGGCTGAGACAGGAGGGGAGCAGGTTTGAGGCCAGCCTCAGCTACTTAGCAAGGCCCTCCGCAACTTAGTGAGACCCTGTTTCAAAATAAAAAATTAAAATAGGGCTGGGTGGGTAGCCCAGAGGTAGAATGCCCCTGGGTTCAATTCCCAGTACCACACACACACACACACACACACACACACACACACACACACATACACACCAAAAGAACAGTACTGTTCCAGTTCTGGTTGGAATATTTTTCCTGGAAGAGAGTGCTCTAACAGCTAATCCTTATCTATTTTTTTCAAAGCATGGGAGCCAGTCCTCTGGAAATGAAATTATGCTCTTAGACCCCTGGTTTGTTATCTTCATCAAGAGCCAAAATGCAGTCACTAGGCATTGATGAAACAATCACTGTGGATGGGAGGGCTAATTAGCTTCAAGGTATTTGCAAATCGCTACCGAGGTTTTATTAAAATTCTGATAGGAGGAGATTCACTTTTGCTCTAAATATTAGTTTTGTTTTTTTTAAAAACCCTCAACAGATTGCATAACCACACAGTGTTGTGTGCTATTTGCAAATAGGCTTAATTTAAAGTCATTGAATTCCATTCAGAGGTTTAGGTATTAAATGACATTTTAAAATTCATGGGACTTGGAAACACAAGTAAACTAGGGATTGTTCAGTTCAAGCACCTATGAACAAATTCCACTGGTAAATTTACAAAGCTAGAGTTGCGTGGCTGCTATAAAGAATTACATGACATCTAGTTTTTGCCCAAATCCTTTTTTTTTTATTTTGGAGATTTAACCCAGGGACATTCTACTTCTTAGCTACACCCTCAGCCCTTTTATTTTTATTTTGAAACAGGGTCTTGCTAAGTTGCTGAGAGTCTCTCCAAGTTGCTAAGGCTAGCCTCAAATCTGTGATCATCCTGTTTCAGCCTCCCAAGTACTGGGATCACAGGCATGTGACACCACTCCCACTCCTAGTTCAAATCTCTTTTAATGTGACCAACTCTTGATCTCTTTAAGAAAAAAAATTAACACATACTTCAAAATATGTAGCCTTCATTTAAAAAGTCCTGTCTATACTTTGAAAATAACCTAACTGGCTCATAAATCTAATATTAGGAAAATTTGGTTTCTTGTGGAAAAATGAGCCATGATTGGTTCCCCAGGTGAAGATTACAATGTCAGTTATACTATGATCAATAATTGTTAGAATCAAGGCATTCTCCAGAAATACTGGAAGTGACCATTATCCCTGAGCATAACTTCTGCTCTGTTTGTCCTGGGCATACCTCAGAGATCAACCCAAAAGCCTGCTTTCATGATGGGCTAGAATCACTGGGTCAAGAGTGAAAACCCTGAACAGGCCGCCATCAGTGTTCATGGGATTTCTGGGCTACCCAGTGATCAGACCCTCAGTTCCTAGAGCAATCAGAGACATAGAAGGGAGCTTCAACAAGCAAAACATTTCCACTTGGGGTCATGTTTTCATACCTTAGGTTATAGTTAGATATAGAATGTCCCCTGAAGAGCTCATTTATTGGTGTTCAGAGTTGATGTAATTGAGTCATGAGGGCTGTAATCTCATCAGTGGATAAATCCATTGTAATGAATTTACTGGGTGGTAACCAAGGCTGGTGGGGTATGCCTGGAGAAGGTGGGTCCCTGGGGTGTGGCCTTAGGGACTGTGCATGTGTCCTTCAACCCCCTTTACTACCTCTCTCTTGCTTCTAGCCTCTAGGATGTGAGAGCAGAGCCCTTGCTCTCTCCTACTCTCTACTTCCTGCTGCCATGCCCTGAGCTCCAAGACCCCAACCTCAAATAGACTGAACTCAGAATCTCAAAGAAACTGAGCAAATAAATCTTCTTTCTTCTCAGATGTATGATCGGGTCTTTTGGATTATACAGTGAGAATGCTTATATGATATGCTTACCAATTTTTTTTTTAGTTTAGTTATTCCTCTAAACCTCTACTTTTGATTCTTTTCCCAATTTTGCTCTTTAAATAACCCCTAATGTTTTGCAGTCTAATGCCCTGTTTCCCTGAAATGACAATTGGTAATATGGTCAACCATGAATTCCCTTAGTTTTATTATGCATGCCTTCCTCAGTAGAATGGAGATAACAAAGGTATTTTTAAAAGAACCACCATAAGATATGTTGAGATAATGCTCTACTACAACAAAATGAATTCTTTCAAAGTTTCCTCCATCAGTCATGAAAGTCACAGCTCCAGATATAATGAGCCATTTATCCACTCAGTTGACTAATTTTCATATTAACAGATCTTATTACTGATTTGGTTACTGGTAGCTGCATTAGAAATAATGCATTTTGTTCCCAACCATGTATAACAAAAAATATTATCAATAAGAGAATACTAACCCGAATACCAAATAGTATAAGGCTTTGTTGAGACATCGAATGTTTTTGTCCAATTCAATGAAAATTTCCCTTTCCTGGTAGTGAATCTCTGTTGACTCAGGAGCAAGACAATAGTAGAAGTAACATGTACAATAAAATTTTATTTCCTTTTCCAGGTTTTCATCCCAACTCCATGTGTCTGTAGATAACACGTAACCACCTGTCTTTCTATTTCCCAGTGCTAACAGTTCATACCACATCAAAGTCACATCTGCCTCTATACCTCATTTTATCTTGTTCCCTCCACATGGAATACCCAGGCTATCCTCCTATATTTGATTCTAGGGTGACTCCAAAATTTACACTACAAACTGAGACGTATTTGAGAGCAAAGGAAGGACACATGAGTAATTAAACCAGCACCCCAGAATTAAATTGTTTTCCAAAAGCAAAAATATGAATATATGATCACCCTGTAATTATGTTCTACTTATCTAAATCCTATGCATCTCTCTAGGGACACCTCCGATTCGATTACATTCATATTTTCTTTTTATTACTTAGCCCTATTTCATTTCCATCTCTTTTTGGCTTCTGCACCATTAAAATCTACAAAAGGTTATGAAATAATAATAGCAATGACTAGTGTTTATTGAGCATGTGGTATATGCCAGGCACAGTTCTAAGAGCCTTGTATTCATTGATTTATTTCCTGATTTCAGAACTCTTGGAGGCAAGTACTACCATCATCACCATGTTGAAAAAAAGAATTCTGGGACCCAAGGAGTTTAAGGGACTTTCCAAGGTTGTTCATCTACTCAGCACACATCTGGGACCTGAGTCTGGGCAGTTTTTACCCCAGTTCATCCCAGCATTAACTCTAAATATATGCAGAAAAGTAAGACTAGTGACGGGCAGTTACATACATTTAAATATAATTAATTACAACTCAAGTAAATTGAAAAAATCAGATTCTTGGTTGCACTAGCCATATTTCAAATGCTCAAAAAACAGACCTGGGTACTGACTACTGACTTCTTTTTTTTTTTTTGCGGTCCTGGGGATGGAACCCAGGGGCATTCTACCTCCAAGCTATACCCACAGCCCTATTTTTTATTCTTTATTTTGAAACAGGGTCTCACTAAGTTGCTGAGGGCCTCACTAAGTAGCTGAGGCTGACCGTGAACCCAGATCCTCCGATCTCAGCCTCCAAGTACTGGGATTACAAGTGTGTGCCACCACACCCAGCTCATTTTTTTTTTAAGTGCGATGTTTAAGGTCCCCAATAGATAGCTAGGGAGTCGGTCTAGACTTTGTCATATAAAACGTCTTTCAACTGATACTTCTTCTGACCAAAAGTGGACATTAAAAAAGAGATTTCCAAGAAGTGCATTACAATCTGTGAAAAGAATCAGCTATTTGGTTTTTAACCAATAGCCAAAGTTTCATCTGTATTGTAAAATTGTTAAATATGAGAGAGAGAGAAAGAGAGAGAGAGAGAGAGAGAGAGAGCAAGAAAGCAAGAAAGCAAGCAAGCAAGCAAGCAAGCAAGAAAGAAAGAAAGAAAGAAAGAAAGAAGGAAAGAAAGAAAAAAGAGTGAGTGCCTACCTTACATGAATGTCCCCATAATTGAGATTAACTGTTGGTAGAGAATAAATACCTGTTTTTCTAAGAAAAAAATTTCCTACCGGGGCCACTCTACATTTTCTTTGTTTTCTTTTTCTTTTTCCTTTCTTTTCTTTCCTTTTCCTTTCTTTTCTTTCTTTTCTTTTCTTTTCCTTTTCTTTTCCTTGTCTTTCTTTTCTTCCTTCCTTTCTTCCTTCCTTCCTTCCTTCCTTCCTTCCTTCCTTCCTTCCTTCCTTCCTTCCTTATTGGGGGTTGAACCCAGGGGCATTATTCTACCTCCAAGCTACACCCCCAAGTGCTTTTTATTTTGAAACAGGTCTTGCTAAGTTGCTGATGGTCTTGCTAGGTTGCTGAGGTTGGCCTCGAATCTGCAATCCTCCTGTCTCAGCCTCCCAAGCACTGGGATTAACATTTTCAATACTACATCATCTACCTTACATGAATGTCCCCAAAGAGAACCCCCTCACTTGTACTCTTCACATAACACACTAGGCTACCAATCTTACTTCTCTCTAATCAGGAGTAAGGCAAAAAACAAAGAATGTTTTCTTACAGTGAACTACCAGCGCAATTCAGCCAGTTCACAAACAATAACCTATATTCCATGACATAAAATAGTTTTGTTGTTTTATTAGCCAGTTCATTCATATTTTATTGATGTAGCAAAATTAAATGTGAACAGAACCTAAGCTTTTAAAGTCCCAAATCTAACAAATTTGGGTCATAAAACACAATAATTTCTTCAAGAAGACAATGTTAGAGCACAGATCAAAAATGTGACAGCAGTTAATACGTGAAAAGTAATTGCTTCATTATAAAAATTAAAAGGAGCATTTGAACAGATAATTTTCTATAAATATATTTCCAACATTTATTATGCTTGGAGCCATGAGATGGTAACTGTAAGACTATAAAATGAATATTAGCCATTTTATATTGTTATCAGATTTATTATAATTTTTATAATCAGAAACGTACTAGATATTTACACACGCGAACTTCTATTTCTCATCATTATTAACCTCTGTGAGGACTCCCTTTTTCAGTAAATTTTAAACCAATGCACCTTGTACCTTAGAGAATTTCTCAGGATAATAGGAACACATCCACCAGGCGTGGTGGTACACACCTGTAATCCCAGTTCTTGGGAGGCTGAGACAGGAGAATAGCAGGATCAAGGCCAGCCTCAGCAACTTAGCAAGACTCTCAGCAACTTAGTGAGATCCTGTTTCAAAATAAAAAATAAAATAGAGCTGGGGCTGTAGCTCAGAGGTAGAATGCCCCTAAATTCAATCCTCAGTACTACGAAATTAAAAAATAAAAAAATGAATATATCTAATTCCTGATATATCTTCTTTTTGTTGATTGATTATTAGAGATCTTTTATTTTTTTTTTAATTTTGTGGCTGGAGAATGAACCATCCCCAGGAATAGTCCTACTTTTCCTTTCCCAAACTACTCTCGTCTTTTTTCAAATAACTGATTGAGCTTCAGAGATTGGGGCATAAAGGGTGTTTGCCCTTGATTTGCAAACTCTCTACAGGCTCCTGAAGAAGGGAGTATCCTTCTCATTGCATAGTGATCCAGAACATGGGCCCTGAGGTCACACTGCCTGGGTCAGGTCCTGCCGTACCACTGGCTGCCTGTTCTACAGCAGAAAAAAAAAAAATAGCTCACCTCTTTTCTCTCAGTCTTCTTATCTGTGCAAATGGGAGCAATAACGACCTCAGAAGATTATTAAACATCTCAAATGAGCGTGTATAAAGCAATGGAAATAAAACTTGAGGTGGGTGTGGTGGCACATCCCTGTAATCCCAGTACTTGGGAGGCTGAGACAGGAGGATCACGGGCTCAGCACCAGAGAGGCTCTCAGCAACCTAGGGAGACCCTGTTTCAAAACAACAAATAAAAAGGGCTGGGGGTGGTATAGCTTGGAGGTAGAATGTACCTGGGTTCAATTTCAAATCCCAAGTACCACAAACAAAAAAATAAAGAAACGAAAAGAAAACTTGGCACAAAGTGAGCTATTCATGGGCACTAGCTCTTATTTTACATAAATCCCAGAGCATTTTTATAATGCATGTTGTTACCATGAACAATAATGTTCTTTTGAGTAACTGGCATATTGGCCTAGGGACTGATCCACCCGAACTCTGATTTTCCTGGTTTAAAATCTTAGGATACAAAGTAAAACGTCCACCAATGCTTGTTCAGACTAAAATTCTCTAGATTATAAATCAAGAAATACCTTTCTCACCGGACGTGGTGGCGCACGCTTGTCATCCCAGTACTTGGGAGGCTGAGACCGGAGCATCCAGGTTCGCAGCCAGCCTCAGCTACTTAGTGAGGCACTCTGCAACTTAGTGAGACCCGGTTCCAAAATAAAGAATAAAAAAATAGGGCTGGGGTGTAGCTCAGAGGTAGAATGCCCCTGGGTTCAATCCCTAGTACCGCAAAAAAAAAAAAAAAAGAAATATCTTTTCTCAATGATGTCTTATGTTCAGTTAGTTCGATTTTAACCACTGATGCTAACCACCCTCAGGTAAACTAGTGAAAAAGCCCTAGGAGGAATTTTTTTTTTTTTTTGTGGTACCAGGGATTGAACGCAGGGGCGTTCTACCTCCACGCTACGCCCCTGGCCCTATTTTTTTTATACTTTATTTTGAAACCGGGTCTCACGAAGTTGCAGAGGGCCTCACTAAGTAGAGAGAGAGAGAGAGAGAGAGAGAGAGAGAGAGAGAGCTGAAGCTGGCCGCGAACCCGGATCCTCCGGTCTCTGCCTCCCAAAGTACTGGGATTACAAGCGTGTGCCACCACGCCCGGCTAGAGGAATTTTTTAAAAATGTAAACTCTTATAAGAGAAATCATTCTTAGAATATACAGATTCTGGAAAAAAATACAAATTGTTAAAGTACTCTTAAAATAAGATATATCTCATTGCCAACAGAAAAAACTCATAGGTTAAATAACACCCCAGCTCCTAAATGTCCATGCATTTAACTAAAAGGAGTTTTGTATACAGACTATAAATAATAATGATTTTCTAGCTTCTGGCACTAAAAATAGCTAGGTTTTAAAAACGGTTACTCTGCAAGAATATTTTGTGGATAAACAATGGCTTAAACTGTTTATTTCATTGTAATTGTCTGCCTCATTTTTAATAAGTTATATGATACGTGCCCCAGGGTGGCTGAAGAGAACACGTCATAGTATAAAAATGGAATGGTCAGACATTTATACACAGCAAGGTGTTAAGACGCATCTTCAGAATCCCTGACTGTTTTGTTTTGCTTTGCTTCACAGAATACTATGGGGAACTTGGCAAACAGTGATCACAACCTTTTCTAAACAACATTCACACAAAGGAAGAGTTTTTGAAGAGTCACCATTTCTTTGCTCCCCACAAAAGAAGCATCGGTATATGCTCCATGCAAATACTGAGGGCAAATCGGCAGGAGTGAGGATCAAAACCTGAGGCTACTCAGAAAGAGGGGCATGTGTCTCTGAGGAAAAGAGAAAGAAAAAGACAGAAGAGGAGAGGAGAGAAGGGGAGAGGAGAGGAGGGGAGAGGAGCAAAGGGAAGGGGAAAAGAAAAGAAAAAAGAAAGGAAAGGAAAGGAAAGGAAAGGAAAGGAAAGGAAAGGAAAGGAAGGAAAAGAGAAAGAAAAAGAAAAAGAAAAAGAAAGCCGGGCGTGGTGGCGCATGCTTGTAATCACAGTACTTTGGGAGGCGGAGACCGGAGGATAGGGTTCACGGCCAGCCTCAGCTCACACACGCGCACGCATGTGCACGCTTTCTCTCTCTCTCTCTCCCTGTCTCTCTCTACTGAGCGAGGCCCTCCGCAACTTCGTGAGACCTGGTCTCAAAATAAAGTATAAAAAATAGGGCCGGGGGCATAGCGTGGAGGTCGACGCCCCTGCATTCAATCCCCGGTACCGCAAAAAAAAAAAAAAAAGAAAAGAAAAAGAAAGTGTCATTATTTTTACCTTTGCTAACTTTTTTTGGTACCCATATATGCATTTTTTTTTGCGGTACCGGGGATTGAACCCAGGGGTGTTCTACCTCCGCGCTACACACCCAGCCCTATTTTTTTATACTTCATTTTGAAACCGGGTCTCATGAAGTTGCAGAGGGCCTCACTAAGTAGAGAGAGAGAGAGAGAGAGAGACAGGGAGGGAGAGAGAGAGAGAGAGAGAGCTGAGGCTGGCCGCGAACCCGGATCCTCCGGTCTCCACCTCCCAAAGTACTGGGATTACAAGCGTGCGCCACAACGCTTGGCCCATATATGCATTTTTTATATCTTTATTGGTGTCGTATAGTCTCACATCATAATGAAGTTCAGAGTGATAGGGACACACGTGCACACAGCACCTGGTGCTAACTTTTGCCATATTAAGTATAAGGCTGACTCTAACCTACAAAGAGTTCAACAATGGAGTCGCCCCATTTCTGAGAAGGGCCCAATCATCTCTCTCAAGGGGTGCTAGCTCCAGTCCCCCACAGTACCCTGTTATGAACGTGCACAAAAGAACGTGCACAAAAAGCATTTCACCCCAAGTGAAATGCTGTTCAGTGGTCCAGCATCCTAGAAGATATAGATGAGCGAAAGGATCATAGTAAAGTGTGTAGTAAAAAGCAGCTATCAGTACTGTAGAAAGAAAAATGTATTTTGAGGTACTAGGGATGGAACCCAGTGGTGTTTTACCTCTGAGGTGCACCCCAGCCTTTTTCATGTTTTTATTTTGAAACAGGGTCTCCCTAAGTTGCTGAGGGCCTCAGGAAGTTGCTGAAGCAGGCCTCAAACTTGTGATCCTCCTGTCTCAGCCTCCCAACTACTGGGATTACAGGTGTGCACCACCACGGCTGGCTAGAAGAGGAATTTTTTTGTTGACCCTGCCTCAGCTGCTAGGACCAGAGGCACTATGAGACAGTGTGGGCAAAATGTGCAGGATGATTTAGTAAGACTCTGCGACCTAACAGAGGGCAAGTAGCAGAGTCATTAGAATGTCTTAAAGATGGGACTTCAGGAGAGCCTGCCTGTGCATTAGCCCGTAGAGAATCCCTGCAGACAGAGCATCCTCGCTGATGTCACCCGCGCCCCTTACACACGCTCAGGCCCTACTTCACACTCTGTCAGGGCAGCCAATTAGCGCCAGGGATTTGATCATGCCTTTTTTTGTTGATGGTGGTGCTGGGGATTGAACCCAGGGACACTCTGCCTCCAAGGCACACCTCCAGCACTATTTTATTTTTTATTGGGAAACAGGGTCTCACTAGGTTGCTGAGAGTCTTACTACTTTGCTGAGGCTGGCGGCAAACCTGCGATCCTCCTGTCTCAGCCTCCCAAGTAGTGGGATTACAGGCGTGCGCCACCACGCCCAGCTGATTGTGTCTCAAACAGAAACAACCAAACCTAGGAAGGGAGACTAGGACAGCATCCATCCCCGAAGCCAGAAGTGTGTTGTTGAAGGCTGGCGCAATGACAGACTGCTTCCTAGGAGCCACACTGGTGGTGCTGTAGGGGCTACTTAAATTCGGGACATGATTCTAACTGACAACTTGTGGAACTAACGATTTTACTGAACTAGCTTTATGTATTAACTTACATATGTATCACATCGCCTCTGCTGCTTATGGCCAACATACGGAACGAAAAACTTGGACAAATAATTGGCAAGCAGCCTGTTCAAGTTTACAAAGCATGTACCAATATACAGTGGAAGTACAGCTTGTTTTATGACTATATGTCTATATATAATATATATATATAGCTATATGTCATTATATTACTTAATGATAATTTTGCAAATAGATTTTTTTAATCTGCAGATAAGCTTTCTTCTAAAGCTGCTACCATTAAGCATGTCTATCTAAGACAGGTGTGCTGGCACATACCTGTAGTCCCAGTACTTGGGAGGCTGAGACAGGAGGATTGCAGGTTTGAGGACAGCCTCAGCAACTTAGACTCTCAGCAACCTAGTGAGACCCTGTTTCAAAACAAAATAAAAAAAAACTGGCTGGAGGTATAGCTCAGAGGTAGAATGCCTCTGGTTTCTAATTCTAAGACCAAAGATTTCTAATTCTTAGCCTATAATAATTGAACCCACACTATAACATATGTAAAATAGAGCATAGGGATTTATCCGGTAAATACAATGATATTATAAAAATAAACATTATCATTAGAGGGTACTTTAAAAGATAAATCATAACCAGTGACAATTGCTACTTGAAATCCTCAGGGGACAAAAATAGAACTGCGTAGGTAGATGAGGTTAATGTGGAGTTCTCAGCACACATCACAGGAGAGAAGGCAAATAAAAGAACGTCATTTGGTTATACCAAAATGTGGTCAATATTCAACTCTATTCAAGTATATGAGGAAAGGCTGCCTTTGTCCAATGCTAATTCTTCTGAGAATGCCCGTTTTCTTTTACTGGAAGCTATAATAAAGAACAACATGCTTACTATACGCATTGACCATTTCAAGTATCAGAATGAATAGGACTATGGAACAGTCTAGTTTTATAACTAGAGGTCTCAATGACAATACATGGAATTCATGTGATTGCATTTTCTTGGGGTTTGCAGAAACTGGAGAAAATTACTTCAGTAATAATACAAATGAAAGTAAAACAAGAGGAGGGATGACAACGTGGAACTTTCTCTACTAGCATGATAACTTCAACTCAGAGGAGTTAAGGTCTTATCAGTAGTCTCAGTTGTGGGACATTTTTTGTACAGATATATGTTTTATGCATGAAAAACAGGCATCCACTGGATGTCCATGTTCCAATTTCAGCAAAGATTCCCGAAGTGCAGACTACAGACAGGGCAGAACTCTTTCTTAATGCCTAAACTTCCCAGTTGAGGCATGCAGAAGAGTTAGAGCCTATCACGACCATCATAGGCCAACAAGCACTACTTGACCATCCACCCATCCTGAATCATGGTATTCTACACCATTGTCCATCCACCCATCCTGAATCATGGTATTCTACACCATCGACCATCCACCCATCCTGAATCGTGGTATTCTACACCATCGACCGCCCACCCATCCTGAATCGTGGTATTCTACACCATCGACCGCCCACCCATCCTGAATCGTGGTATTCTACACCATCGACCGCCCACCCATCCTGAAT
>PVJS01041915.1:0-17741 GCA_004027185.1 Glis glis
TTAGTGAGGCCCTCCGCAACTTCGTGAGACCCGGTTTCAAAATAAAGTATAAAAAAATAGGGCCGGGGGTGTAGCGCGGAGGTAGAACGCCCCTGGGTTCAATCCCCGGTACCACAAAAAAAAAAAGTAAATGAGTTGGTAAACAATAAATGAAAGAAATGTGGTATTTAAGAAAGCCATACTGCATATATATATATATATATATATATACATATGTATATGTTTCATATTAACCATATTTTAAAGTTTTATAAAAAATGTAAACAGGATAGATCTTGTTAACTAATTCCTGACCTGAAAGTTTCAATTGGGCTCATTAGTTTATTCCATTTAATATTTATTGACTATTTTCTTAAAACAACCTTAAATTTTTAGTGAGTAAACAAAATTTCTAAATATATATATTTTAAAATATATATTAAAATATAAAGTATAATTTGTATAATTTAGGCTCCATTTCTTTCTGCAAAGCAGAGTTGAAAAACAGAAACAGAAAGGAATAGAATGCTCAAGCATTTTCCTTCAAACCTCATTTATAACTTAACATGGCTTAATTAGAATAAGAATAAAATAGCCTCTTACCTAGAAGTGCCACCAGAGCAAGCAGAATCATAATATGCTCCATTCCCTTTCTTTTATGGAAATATAGGAGGACACAGAAAAGTAATATTTCTAAAAGCTAGGAATGGAACAAGATGAAAAAGAGTAAGTTATTCTATATAAAATCTTCAAAATGCCACAGTTCTCTTTTTGATTTCCCTACAGTTCTCATGGGAGCTGAGGGTGGCTGAGGTTCCTCAGGACAGTTATACATGTAGGAAAACCATGTGAGGAGCCTCGGCCACCCAGACCCAAAGCTTTCACACCACCTACCCACCAGAGGCACCCAAATCCAGCTTTCCAGTCCTGACTCCCTGCTACCCCAGTCTTACCTATCCAACTGCCTACTAGACACATCCCTGTGCATGTTTAGTAGACATACCACACAATACGGGCAACACTTCGCTCTTGATTTCCTTACTTTCCAACCTGTTCTTCTTGGGGCCTCTGTTCCTCCATAAACGGCCTCACCATGCCTGTTGTGCAACCCCAAATGTCTCCCTTTCTTTCACCCTCTGCCATCCTCTCTCTGGACTACTGCATTAATCTTCTAATTTGTCTCTGATTTTACTCCTGCCTGTCCATAAGCCAGTCGTTCAGCAGCCAGAAGAATAATTTAAAAATGCAATTGGGAGTATGAAATATTAAATTCATAGAGGAGAATATATCTGATATACATTTCAGGTATTTATAGTAACATGACGCGTATTTGTGTGCCTCCTACCCAACTTGAGAAACAGAACCTACCAATATGGTGGGAGTCTCTCGGATGCCCTCCCCAGCTGCACTCACCAGGAACCACTGAACTGAAGTTGATATTTACCATTCACTTTCTTTATAGTTTATCACATTTTTACATATTCTCAAACAACACCTTGCTTATTTTTTGCATATGCTCAGACTTTGCAAGTGGAATCATTTCACTGGCTTGCTTTTTCACCCTGCATTTTGCTTATGAAATTCATCCAGGATGGTACAGAAAGCACAAATATAAATTAGATCAGTCATTCTTTGGCTTAAACCTTCTTTGGTTTTCTCTCTCATTTAGATTAAGATCCAGACTCTCTCACGGGTCACAAAGCCCCAACCAATTTCTTGGACCTAATTTTGTACCATTCCTTCCTGGCTGGTCCACAAAGGCCAGCCACAATGGCCTTTGCTTTGTTTTTCTCTACCCCCTTCTTTTTCTCTATTTCTCCCTTGGTCTCCTCCCTCCTTCCCTTCCTTGCACTTTGCAGTCCTCAGATTGCTCCTGCCTTTGGGCTTTGCACTAACTGTGCTCTGCTGAGAATGCTCTTTCCTTGATCTTTGCAGAATGGCTCCTCCTAGTCACTTAGCTCTCAGCTAGACTGTCACCTCCTCTGAGAGGCCTTTCCCGACTACTCTGATCTAAAAGAGTCTCCCAGTCATCCTGTCAGACCTCAGCTTCAGGTTGCTGTAGCTGTTTTATCATCATCTGGTGGATTGCTTGTTCCTATACTATGTATTTCTTGTCTGTGTCCCCCACTAGAATGCCAGCTTCATGAAACAGGGACCTTATCTGTTTTGTTTGTCACTCTGTCTCCAGTGCCTGCCACACAGTGGGTCATACAACAAGCATTTATGGAATTAATAACTAAAGTACAACTTAAATTTATTATGAACAACTTGCCCAATAAACAGTCCTAATGTCTAATAAATAGTGTTCAATAAATAGTAATTGATTGAAAGTCTAAAAATGTCCTTTCCTTAAGAAAACTCCAGTGTAATTCTGAATTTTTTTTGCTTAACATTAAAATAATTTTATAGCCCTTAAGACAACCTGAAGCCAAGCTATTATTATTTTTTGATAAGAGATGGTATCCCTAGACTGAAATCATTAATATGAAGGCTTGTTTTTCTGACAGCAGACATGTAAAAGTACAACTATTTTTTTTCTTAAAAATAGTTGGAGTTAGTCGGGCTTGGTGGCACATGCTTATAATCCCAATCCTTGGGAGGCTGAGACAGGAGGATAGCAGGTTTGAGGACAGCCTCAGCAAATAGTGAGATGCTCATCAACCTAGTGAGACCATTTTCAAGATAAAAATAAAAAAATATGGCTGGAGGTGTATCTTGGAGGTAGAATGCCCCTGCATTCAATCCTCAGTCCCCCCACCCCATCCCCACATACACAAAATAATTGGAGTTAAACCAGGCATGGTGATGCATGCCTGTAATCCCAGTACTTGGGAGGCTGAGACAGGAGGATTGCAGGTTTGAGGCCAGCCTCAGCTACTTAGTGAGACCCTGTTTCAAAATAAAAAATAAAATGTGGCTGGGGTCTAGCTCAGAAGTGGAAGGCCCCTGGGTTTGATATCCCCAGTACCAAAAAAACAAAAAAGTTGGAGTTAGGGACTTTACTGTTTCCAAGATTGTAGTTTACTTACAGAGCTCTCTCTAAATCAACTTCAATTTCTGTTTCAGTCAAGGTTCAAGGCTTTCCTTGTTGGTTTGTGTTTTCCTTTTTTTCTCTGTGGGCATGGGAAGCTGCAGTACTATTTCTTCCTCATTTAAAAAGCTTTTCATTATTATATGGACGATTAAATCACCCTTTGGACTTTTATTCTCCTGGTAAATTAAACCAATTATTTTCACTTTTCCTTAAAGGACTTATTTGCCAGGTCTGTAATTGAGTCGTGCTACAGAAGCTCTCTGGGTGCCATCTCTTTGCTTTCCCTAAAGCAGCCACTGAAACACTGGGTATCCCAGTCTCTGCGCACCTCACCAGCGGTTAGTGGGCCCCCTCAACCTGGCGTCCCTGGAGCACAGGCTCTGTTTCTCACTTGGCGCTATCACAGACCACTCACAGCAGCACCCTGTTCATTGTTGGAGCACAGACAACTCTTCCCACATTAATACCCAGAGCACGGTGGCTACATCTCCTTGCATGCCAGCTCTTAATGTTTTGTGGGCACGAGGGTAGTTGTTATCAGTTTTAAAAACCATGGGTGCTGTATGACTTTTTTTTTCAAATTCCATCTCTGATGCTTCAGATAAATAAAGCATGAGTTCTTGTTATTCACAGATTATGGTTGCCCTGGGTTCTGTCTTGTTCCAAGGATTACACAGCTCCCAGGGAAAAAATATTCAAGCTGTATGAATTAATGCTAACACTTTTTCTACAGTACTCTTTCCCAAAATATCAATAATAAAGAAGCTGGGATGTCATGGGTTGCTGTGCCACAGGAAGAGGCCGTACTGCTGACTGCTCACTCTGAGGTCAGAAATGAGGCAGCTCACTGCATGCCGCACACTGTTCTCAAGGCTTGAAGTCACGGAATCCTCACTGCCATGAGGTAGGAGGTAGGCGCCACGGTTATCCTCATTTTACAGATGAGGTAACTGAGGCTCAGGGGGTAAATGAGGCAGCTCTGGTAGGCAGCAAAATGGCTCCTAAAGAGGTCCATGTCTTAAATTCTTAGGGCCTGTGATTATGTTACCTTACATGGTAAAGGGGCTTTGCAGATGTGGATAAGGTGATGGACTTTGAGATGGGTGATTATCTTGATGAGCTAAGTGGCCCCCAAATCACAAGAGTCCTTAAAAGCAGAGAACCTTCCCAACTTCAGTCACAGAGACTGTAATGTAGGAAAGATCTGAGCCAAGGAACACAGGCGACCTCTAGGAGCTGGGGAAACAAGGAAACGGATCCTCCCTTGGCAGCTCTGGCAAGGAGCACAGCCTAGCAGCACCCTGGTCCTAGTCTGGTAGAACCTGGGTTACACTTCTGACCTAGAAAACTACAGTAATAAATTTGTGTCACTTTAAGACACTCAGTTTGTGACAATGTGTTACCGAAGTAATAGAATATGAATTTAGGTTTAGTACCTGAAGTCTTTCCCGAGGAACAGTATCTTCAGTTTTCTGAATTGATTTTGGGTTTTCTGGATTGGTTCTCTCATCTAATTAGACTTAAAGGGAACAGCCATCCTGATTTTAGTAGTAAAAAGAGCACTGGCAGTCCAAAGGCTGATGTGGCAAGACATACCAAAACTTTACCATTGGATGCCCCACTTCCTGTACCAAAATCTGAGCCTGAGTTTATCTCCTCTTCTCTCACCAAATTCTTTCTTGAAAACATAGCCTTTGATATGGCTTCTTTGTCAAAAAGAAATGGCTCTGCAAAGGTTCTCTCCAAGGCCAAGTTTGGACAAAGGTTGATCCTTGGTAGTCATCTTTATTAATTTTGCATAGAGAGGTGTTTAGTGAAGTGTGTTGGAGTGCCCCCCCCCCCGAAGGACAGCCTGGTTTTGGATTCTGGTGCTCCCATTTCCTATTTATGTGACCTTGGGCCAGTTGCTGGACCTCTCTAAGCCTCAGCTTCCCCTTCTGTTGGAGGGAGGACAGAGTGCCCAACATGGAGGGCTGCTGGGCAGGTGATGCACAGGCTGCCCCTCTCCACTGTACTGCAGAAGTATCCCCACCACAGACACATGGGTGCTGTTTGCACCCACACAACAAAGCAAAGGAACATCACGCAAGAGACGCTGATGTCTTATGAAAACATGTCGTTTCCTCCCTTTGGGTTTTTAACACCTGCTGGTGGGTTTTGAAGCAGCTTTGCCAAAAAGGCTGACTTAATCATCAGCTTTGGGTATAGAATTATTCCGAATGACAAGCTTGGCCTCTGCTGATTTAATTTTTTGTCTGGAGGAAAGAAAAGGAGCACTGTGTGGATCATTTTGTAAAGGATTTTATGTTCACAACAGAGGTTTCAATTTGAACAGTCTGTTGGAAAATCTGGGTGGGCAAAATGGCCGTGCTCAAGCCTGCCAAAAAACATGAAGTAATTGAGGCTTAGGGCTGCATTCCCTCACATGGGCTCTGCAGAACACGTTAATAGGTATTACTCAACAAAAGACCTTTCGAGAAAAGGGCCCCTCCGTTGAATAAGCCTAGGGTGTGGGGGACTAAGAAAATTAGACCTAACTCTTTCCTCAAGGACTTTTAGCAGCGTCTCTCCAAGCCAGTTTGATTTTGAAACCCCACTCGTTTTTTTTAATTTTTGGCAAGTATCAGTGAGGGGGACTACCCATCTGTGGCAAACAGGTGGGGAGAGGCTGTATTAGTGGGTGAATAAAGGGCGCTTCATTCTTCCCTGGCTAGGGGACAGTAGGCTTCTTACTCCTCTTTCTGCAAAGGAGCCCCAGACCAGAGGACAAGCTCCTGGGCCTAGCTACTGTGAGACTTCCCCTTACTGGAAACCTTGAAAGTCAAACAGACTCATCTGGTCCATTCTTACAGACCCCTTCTTTATCCAGTAAGAAAAGAGTGATAGAGGGAAGAATGATGTAGCCTGTGACCAGGAAATTAATAGCCTGGGTTGAATCCTTTGGAGATTAAAGATGCAATGAGTCTTGTTTCCTGGAATAAACTACAGTGCTTGATCATGATGTGTCCTATATTGTTTTAACACCAGAGAAAACATTTGAAGGGTATGGGGATGATATGAGCCCATCTGTAATGCAATTTTACAATCCCTGCTTCGAGAAATGCAAAACTTATTAAGACTTTTAAATACTTCTATTCCTTTTATAAGCTATTTGATCAGTCCTAAAAGTCAATTCAGGTGCAGTATTTATACTTGGCGTAATATGTAAACAGATGGGTGGTTTGTCAGAGAATAGTCTCAATTAGTATAATTATGATCTTTGCAGTCATACTTTGCAAAAAAAAAGCACAGAATCTGCCTCATCTAAGGACTAAATGTTAATTACTTAGATGTTTAATAGATTTAAACCAAACTTTAGCTTAAAATCTTGGTATATAATTGATCACACCCAGACTCTTTAAAGATGAACTGTATAATGGATTAAATTCCAAACTAATATAACATGAAGCTATTCCTCATAGAATCTAATGCCAGTGCGTCCAAATGTGACTTTACTAAGGACTTATTTTATGCTATCTTATAAATACCTAGAATTACATTTTTCTGTGTAGCAGTTAATTTCAAATATACTTTCTTATCATAACACAATTTTACCAAAGTATAGGTCTCTCCCAGGACTGTAAAATTCCTGCTATAGAAATTCTTCTCTATAAGTGTCTAATCAGTGGAATGAATGAGTGAATAAATAAATTTAAGAGTTGACTCTAGAGAATGGCAAAATGTAATTTCAGAGTATTTCTTGTGGAAATACAAGGTTCAATAGAAAGTAGTGTTGTGATTTTCAAATGTTTTCTCCAGTGTTAGAACAATACGAGATGCATCATCATCAAGTGATGTTGTTTATTCCAGGAAATAAGACTTGATGCATCTTTAATCTCCAAAGGATTCAACTCAAGCTATTAATTTTCAGGTCATAGGCTATATCACTCTTTTCTTACTGGATGAAGAATTTGTTTTGCCTGTAGGCAAAAAGTAGTAATGTGTTGGCAGGACTTCAAGCCTGAACTATCATGAAATATTCAACAAAGCATAAAGAAGTAAATCACAGAGATTAAAACCCCTTTTAGTGCTTATAGTTGATCAATGAAAGCTGTGATCATTAAGGAATGAATGTGGTGGACAAGTAGAAAAATAAATGGGGCAGGGAGAGGGTACAAAGTATGAAAGACCTCAGGAAGGCTCATCTGAGTTGGGAAGCCCAATCCTAAAAGTTGGGGGTGGGGACAGGGGCTAAGGGAAGAGGTAGGAAGTGACAGAGCTAGGACATAAACAAAGTCCATGAGAATGAAAGGTCACAACATATCAGAAACAGGTGTTTCAATAGGTAGGGCATTGTGACTGATAGGCTGATTTAATCACTAATAAAAATTCTACCCCTAGAAGAATCAAACTGGAATAGAACAGACAAGTAAATAGATAATTAAAACATAATATGGTCTATGGAAAGCTCAGAAAATAGAGCAACTAACTTGGTAATATCTTCACAGAAGAGGCCCCATCTGAGCTATGACCATGGGGGTGAGTTTGCGGGGGGGGGGGTTGCAAGGGCACAGAGAGGATATGGGTCTGGAATGTCCCCTCAAGCTCATGTGTTGAGAGTGTGGTCTCCAACACAGGAGGGTTCAGAGGTGGGCATGGCTGGAGGAGGTGGGTCACTAGACGTGTGGCCTTGAGGACTCTATCTGTCCCTGGCCCCCTCCTCTTACTCTCTACTTCTGGCTGCCATGAGCTGAGCAGCTCTCCTTGACCACACCCTGCCCCCTCGATGTTTCTGCCACCATGATGTTCCAGTCAGCCATGGGATGAAGCTCTGAAACTATGTGCCAAAATAGACCTTTCCTCTTCTAAGTTGGTCTTGTCAGGTCTTTTGATCACAGTGATGGAAAAGCCAAACTAATACGGGGTCAAAGGAGGTATGGGTCCAAGGACTCTCCTGGCAGAGGGAACCATAGACTCAATGACACTGGGCTATGTGGCTAGCGTGGGCTACCTGATCAGATTTGTTTTTTTAGGGGAAAACTTTTAGCCACAGTGTAATGGTAAGCATCAGGGGGAAACAGATTCATCAAGGGGCAGCTGGTGTAGTCTGAGCAAGAGATGATGAGAGCTTGAATTAATGCAAAGGCAATGGGGAATGTAAAAGAGGGGTCAAGTTCAAGAGACTTTAAAACATCCAACAGGATGAGGGGTAGGGTGGGGAGTGAGGGTGTGGGAGAAGTCAGGTATACCTCAGGCTTCTAATATGGGAGGCAGCACAGAAAATATTAGAGAGGAGAGAGTTTGGGGGAGAATATATGGAGTTAAGTTTCTGATCGGTTACATTTGCGGAGCCTATGGAATACCCAGGCAGGGAAGAGTAATAAGTTGGCAAAAGAAAACATACAGCTGGAGCATAGGAGAGTCCTGGGGAAAAGAACTAGGTCTGGATTTGGAAGGAGGAGGATGTGGGGTGAACAATGGAACCACTTCAGAAGACCTTGGGAAAGTATGTAGCAAAGTAGGTATGAGGGTTGGCAGAGGAGGGGGTGCCCAGCAAGAGCCTGGGATGGATTAGTCAGAGAGGAAGAGGAAAAATAGAAAATGTCCCGAGGAAGCCAAGGAAGACAGAGGTTCTGGGAGAAGATGATGGGCATGGAGTAAATGTTGTACAAGGTTCAAGAAGAATCAGGATCAAAAAAAGCAATTCCATTCAGAAATATTCAGGGAGGGACCTAGAGAGAGGAGTGAACAGGAGCTGAGAAAGTGGAGGGGGCCAGCAACAGTAGACTGCTTGAATACATTTTTGGTGGTGAGTGAAAGAAGGGAAATAGGACAGTTTATTAAAGGGTGTGTAGTGTATAAGGAATTTTTTGGAAAACAGGGAAACCTAAGTATCTTTGTAGGGCAAGAAGAAGAGAAATAAGTAAAGAGGAAGACTATAAAGAGAAAAGACTTATGAATATTTACGTTCCAGTGGTCAGAATTATATGTTAGAAATGGCCAGATATATAGAATTCTTGTCACATAGACTAGGAACTGCTGCTGTACTATCTGGGGTCACAGAACCAAATTCACCAGCAAACATGTCCCTGTAAATGCCAATGTTACTCTTTTAAACACCAGGCATGTAAAGTAGGATTGAACTATTTTGCTTGTTTTAAGAGCAGAGGACTGCACCAGATAGCTTTTTGAGGTCACTTCTAATCCTAAAATGGTATGATTCTGTATGCTTTGATTCTTTTTATTAAATCCAAAACTATTTCACAGATCTAGTTCTTGGTTAAATGCTCAGCTAGACTATCCAAGTTTTCTTACTACCTGCCCTTTCTAGAATATTCCTAGTCTCCAATCTTAGCTGAATTCTGTAACAAGTTGCATATCAACCATTTCGATCATGTTTTCTTATACTCACCAGATACAGCCACAGTATCAAATAAAACACTCCAATTAATGGCTTCAAATGCCAGCACTGGCTCATTTCATTCTTTCTTTTGCACATCTCTCAAGATCATACTATGGCTGCCTGCTTCTTTCTGACAATTTGTTACATTGCTCTCAAAGAGGACTTTTTTGAAGATACTTCTATTGCTGAGAGTATTACAAATACTTCAGTATTAGTTAAATATATTTACATTTTAATAAGTTATTAGTATTGAGAAGAAAAGGTTGTATTAGTTTTCTAACACCTGCAGGCACCGGTGGCCTAAATAATATCATTTCAGGGATAGTAAAATATTTAGAATTCTTACCACATAGACCAGGAACTGCCAGCCAACAAAGTAATACTGTACTGTTCTTGCTGAGACAGCCTGAGTTATATTTGGAGCAAAGTTCACCAATAAATATGTTCCTGCAAATGCCAACGTCATACCTTTAAATAAAATGGAAAAGACAAACCCAATTGAAAAGGGATACTGACAACTTTTTGTCGATGTAAACATTATCAAGAGACAGAGCATTTCTTGTAAACGTGCTGACAATCCCACTCTATTAAAAGGAGGTTCACCAAACCATCCTTAGGTAGCATCACACATCCACCCAAAGGTATTGCCTTGAAAGGGGGATAAGAGCAAGGGACTGGATGGGTCAGAAAAATAACTTCTGATTTTTCTTTGTTCCAGATGAATCCTGGGCTCTTTAGGGAAAATTTCCCCAAAGGTAGAGAAGATCAGAACACGTGCATATGGAGATGTGAAAACACATCCGTCCAAACTGACTGACCGTTTCCAATCTAGATCCATCTAGATGGCGACCACAGAGCCCAGAGGACAGGGAAGTCCGTCGCATGATGACCTGCCCTGCACTCAGAACGTCTGAAACCTCCACACTCAATCAGGTGCTTTTACACTCTGAAACTCTGGCAAAGATGCACCGTAACCACTGCCATTTATTGGAGTCCTTTTAGCAGAAATAACAACAGCGGGTGCTGACCTTGCTAAAGCATTTTAACTAATCGAATCTAGGGTCTAGAATTCCAAGCTTAGCTTAGTAAAAACAAATCATATCACAAGTCTAATGACAGGAGTGTGTTCCTGTCACCATTTGAGCCTTCCTTATAATGATGGAGGGATTGCGTGTGGGAGGGGTGGCCATGAGAGGAGGATGAAGGGTACTTGCCCTTCTGAATAACACTGAAAACTGCTTATTTATATATGATTAGCAGCCTGAGAAAAACTGATACACACTTTTCAGATGGCACACTTGAAAACATAATTCAGCTGGTTTCATCACTGAGATCAGCATTGTGGCTTTGATTTACAACTAGCATCGATTCCAATCTGAAACAATTTGGTTTGTGTATAAAATCTCACAGTTTGAAGGCACCGGTTTCTCATTTCTCTTAACCACATGGTTTAGGTTTTGAATTCTAGTTTCTGAGAACAGTGCTTGATTTTTCTCACAAGCTAGATAACACCTATTTAGGGTACTGTAGAAGTTACAAATAAGTTTATTCTAATTTGTTCTGTAGTAACTTTGTGAAGACAGAGATCATATACATATTTTAAAGCTATTTCTAATGAAGACCTTTAAAATGAAAAAACAATATACATTATTAAGCATTGTAATAAAGGCAAAATAATAAAAACCATATATAAGAACTTGGGAAAAATTATTGGTCAGTCATGTCCTTTCTTTGGGGGAAAAAAAAGATTGTATGAGATAATTATTCCAAATTAGATTCCTAATGACAGGAGTGTGTTCCTCTCAGAAGGAAGAGATTTTTAAAAAAATCAATTTTTCAAACTTGGTATAGTAAAGTAGCATCAATCCATTGAACATGTGTGTGTTTATGTGGGGGTTGTCCTAGGGATAGAACCCAGGGGCATTCTACCACCGAGCTATATCCCCAGCCCTTATTATTTTTTATTTTGAAACAAAGTCTCACTAACTTATCTCGTGCTGTTGGCCTCAAACCTGTGATCCTCCTGTCTCAACCTCCCAAGTACTAGGATTACGGGTATGCACCACCACCACACCTGACCACTGAACATATTTTAAAAAGTCTCAGGGACTTCCAACTGTTTCTTTTGTGAGATCCATATTTCTTGTTTATGTTAAGCTCCTCTACCAGATTTTCTTTGTCACATCGAACAATATCTAGTGTCAATTAACCTTCCTGTTTTACTTTCATTTTGAGTTGGTAACACACGTACGCGGTACAAAATTCCAGAGATACACAAAGGTGATCAGTGACAAGCTGAATCTCTCCCATGCCCCAATGGCCACAGTTCCCCTCTCCAAAGTCCAGAGATGTTTTATGCATGTGTATGTGAGTGTACATGAGGTTATTTTGTTTGTTTTTGTTTTGAACACAAATGATAGCACATTATATACACTCTTTTGTGTCTTGTTTTTTTTCCCAATAGAACATCTTGGAAGAGATGTAGGGTGGTTTCATTCTTTTAAGTCAACATGGTATTCCACTGTATGGTGGTAGCAGTATTTATTTCATTTAACTTTCAGTATTGTCTCTGTTTCACTTGCTGACACATCCTTCCCTGTTTCACACCTGCTTCCATATTTGCCTTTTGTGCACATCTCTATCTGTGTATATCTTCATTGCATTTCAAAACTAAAAACAAAATAAAATGGCTGATTTTGCAATCATAATTTCAAAGTCACTTTTCACATCCATTATTTAATTTGAGCCTCATATCCCTGTGAGTCTAGTTAGTAACGCTATGGTAGCTCATCCATTCTTTCTTCTTAATGATTTTAATTTCAGCTACACATCACAATTGCAAATGCAGTTCTGGATAGCTGGTAACAGTTGTATACTTGTTTATTTCATGTCATTTGTCTTTTTAAATATGATTTACTGACCCCTTCATGAATCATATGCCTATTTTTCACAAGTATTTAAAAGTGTTGAAGATAGTCATTTGCACTTCGATAAACAAATCTCCTTAAAAATCTATTTATATTCACCTTTTCTAAAAGTGGTATAGGATGTCAGTTCCTGCTATTTTTATTTTAGTGAAGCTGCAAATACTCTTTTGAAGGACACAGACTTCTGATTTAGAAAAGTTGCTCGTTTACCTTCTTTGGCCCAGTTGCCCGCAGGAGTGATATGGATGTGGAAGATCCCAAAGGAGGCAGGCAGTATGGACATGCTCCTGGCCCAGAATAGTTATGGGTCTGGTCAGGGCTTCAATCCTGCAAGTCTAATCAAAGTTAAAACTGTCCCTGAACATTTCAAATGTCACTGCTACTTGCTAGTAAGAAGAGCCCAGGCAATATGTTATCTAGCTGTAACTTGGTCTCCTCATCATACCTTATGATTAAATCATCATACCTTATAGACCCCAGGAACCTACGCAGCTGAATATGCTGGAGAACTCACCTAGGTCTGATGTGACAGAGGACTTAGGATAGATCCATCTCAGGATGCCGACTGTCTGTTATGAGTCAAATTAAAAGTTCAACTTTAATCTAAACTTGTGTCTCTAATGGTATACAGCCCATGGAGGAGCAGCAACTGTCCCTGGGACTGTCTGTAAGGAGGCAACAACCCACACTGACAAGGGAAGGTACAGGCAGGAAAGGATGGTTAGCAGCTTCTGACTGTTTAGTCAACACTTCTCCCCACTGGTGGTCAAAGAAAATGGAAGGAAGGGAGTGAGCTAATGAACAGAACACAGAGAAGCAAATATGGCGGCACTGTGTTTGCTGCTCACAGCTAACCTCAGGAACTGCTGCTCAAAGCACCAAGATCTGAATATTGGAGGAGACCAAAAATGGAGCAGCCGGGCACTGTGGGTAAGCTTCAGGTGGGAGCCAAGGTCTGGGTGCTGGACACGATTCAGGGCTGTGGCCCATCCTCCTCCCTCATGCCCAAACCTGCAGTGATTACATATTCTCATCAAATACAACTCAAGTCATTTAAAAGTCTACAGTGGGCTGCTGAGAATTTCACACTCAGCTTGACACAATATATAAATAATGAAGTCTTTTCCTATAAACGTGTCCCTAACTAGATAAAGAGCTGCTGCTCTTTACAGTAGACAGATGAAGTACCTAGGAGGGGATATGCCAAGGGAAGATACTCCTTTATTTTAATGTGATGTTCTTAAAACTACTGATTTTATAGACAAGTATGTCTGACATGAGAGTTATATTATGATCAGCAACATATTAAAATGTGATAATAGAAACTATAGTCGTTAATATTAACAGGCACAATTCTAAATGCTTCATATACAACTAATTTAATAATTTTAAAATTATTATGTGAGTTCCCTGTATCCACAGGGGATATATTCCAAGGCCCCCAGTGGATGCCTGGAATCTTGCATAGAACCAAACCCTATATGCTGTTTTTTCCTACACATACTATAAAGAAAATTTAACTTATACATTAGACAAAGTATGAGACAACAAGAAGAATAAAATTGAATAATTATAATAATCTACTTTAATAAAAGTCATTTAAAACTTATGAGTTGTTTATTTCTGGAGTGAGCCATTTAATATTTCAGATTGCAGTTCACCATGTAACTAAAACCACAGAAAGCAAAACTGGATAAGGGGGGACTACTGTTTATTGTGTAACAATACTATTACAATATATACTATATGTAAGTCATACAGTATATAGTACACACAGTATATAATGTACACTCTTAAAATATCACTATCTACATTTGACAATGAGGAAATTGAGTCACAAAGGGAATAACTATTTTTCCAGCTAAGAAGTGTAGAGCTTGGGTTGGAACCCAGGTAATTTTATTACATTCTACTGCCTCTTATATGCATTAAGGAGCAGGGCTGCTGAATGGGAAATTCAGGGCTGTCATTCATATGGTAGTCTATATGAGTGGACCCCTCCCACTGTAGGTATACCAAGCACAAACTGAGGCTGGGTAGAAGGAATTGTTTCCTCCTGTAGCAAGTCCCTGGGGCCCCTGACTAGTCTCACATAATTTCTGGCTCTAAAGTTCATTTAGAAGAGCATTCTCAAGCCGGGCTTGGTGGTGCATGCTTGTAATCCCAGTACTTTGGGAGGCGGAGACCGGAGGATCTGAGTTCGCAGCCAGCCTCAGCTCTCTTTCTCTCTCTCTCTCTCTCTCTCTCTCTCTCTACTTAGTGAGGCCCTCCGTAACTTCGTGAGACCCGGTTTCAAAATAACGTATAAAAATAGGGCTGGGAGTGTAGTGCGGAGGTAGAACCCCCCTGGGTTCAATCCCTGGTACCGCAAAAAAAAAAAAAGAGCATTCCCAAACTGGTGTTCCCTGAAACCAGTTTCAAAAGCTGTTGCCCCACCATGAAAGGCCCCAAACAGTCAAATATATTTGGGAAGAGGTGAGTTAAAAACAAAACAAAACTTGATTCATTCTTTTACTGAAAGACCTCTCAGATCCACGAATGTGTTAATGTTCACCCTGAATTGCTTAGAGGAGGATGTGGCTATCATACTTCCTAAACATATTTGACCATTTATATTTCCCTGAAGTAGTGTTCTGGGGAATAATTCATTCTTTGGGAAATAATTGACATTTAACCAGACCTGGCTGGGGAATGCAGCCTTTGTTCCAGGAGGCTATCTCCTGTAGACCCCTGTGAACAGGAATGAAGTGTAACTGTGATTCCAGGGAACCAGGCCTAGGATCAGGTTCCTCTGTGCTGCTGTTCGTTGGCACCTCCAAAGAGTTGCGTTCCTCCCCAGGGGCAAGACTTGCATTCTAAAATCCACATGCAGTTCTTCCTCAACCAACACCCTACTTCCCAGATTATTCTTCCCCTTAAGTAAACCCTGGGATCTTCCTGAATTTTGTTCCTGCTCCTCAGTTGGAAGCCAACTAGCAACAGCTGCCTATTTTCTAGCTTCCGGCCTCTGGCTTGACCTGACTTCCGGGAGTCTTCCAAGTTGTTGCTATTTTTCTAAATATTCAGCTAACCTGAGTCCAAACAAGATTGTTGTTCGATTCCTGTGGTCCCTGCAATATGTCTCTTGATTGATGGGTTCCAGTGATTGCTTTTGAGGGATACCAGGAGCCACAGAATAAACTGGCATCCTTAACACTAGAACCTTGGGAATTCTCTCCAATAAGTGCAGTTGTTCCAGACTCCAGGCTCATGCAGCTGAGCTCTTGACTGGGAATTCTCAATCCTGTAGTGAATCCAAATAATCCTGGCCCTGCCATCAGCAAGGCTCCCATTTTTGAGGCAGCTCTGAAACCAAAATGTCCAATCTGTCCTTTCAACTAGAGATCATGCTTCATCTAGCTGGACCACCTTCTAGACACTGGACCCAAGCCATGCTGTCTTGGGTGTGTGAGAAGGAAGGAGGTGGCCTCATCTCACTAGTAATCTCGTGACTTCCCATCTAGGGAAACCCTGTGTAGGTGACTTGAACTAGTTTGGTTACAGGTCTCTGGGGAGTGCCAACGGGTCAGCTGACTGTAGTTTCTTTTTCTATGATGACATTGTCTGGGCTCCAATCGACAAGGATCTCATAGGCGATTAGATTTGATGCTTTTGATGACTGAGGTGGAAGAGAGAGGAAAATACTATAGTTTCTGGCTGGTCGAAGGGGAGAGAAATCTGGTGCTTTCTTAAAGGAAAAATAATCATTAAGATCATTTAAAATTATTAATCCACTAAGAATCAGAGCGGAGTCCAAAGCCTGTCACTGAGTTAATAATAGCTGGCAATTCTTTCAGACACAGCTTTTGTGACGTCATTTTTCTGAGGCTAGTGGTGAAAAGCTCCCTGGCCACAGAGCAACATTTGGCAATAAATCCATTCAGCTTGTTTCCACATGGCCCCCAAATCTTCATTTGTTCCATCATGAAAAACAAACTTTCATTTGCTTGGAGCAGGGAAAAATAAATGATTTTCCTTCTCACATTTTGACAATTTAATTTTTACCATGCTCATATGTTAATCTTTAAAAAACACCACTAACTACTCTTTCCCCTGTTTGGTTTCAGTCCCTGTTCTTTAAAAAAAAAATGCATTGTTTGCTTTTAACAGAAAGAGCTGAATTTTTTTTTCAGGGCAATAGCAAAGGAAATACACGTGACTTAACACGTTACTGAATAGGGTGGGGAAATATCCTTCCCCAGACTTCCCTGAGTATGAAGTGAGCTATTCCATCTCCGATAATGATAATCTTATGATATTGCTTGTTGGAGGAAAAGGTGTGGAATAGGTAACCAAATCCTTTTTTATTCCTATGTCACTAAATTAAAGGCAAGAATTGATCGCTTTTAACTGTAACATGAAACAAATGTGACACCAGTTATATAGCCCGCCTCAAAAAGCATTTAGTTAGAAACGCAAAAAAAAGATCACCAACCAGGGTTGTGGGAAATGTTACCCAGATTACTAGAGCTTGAAAAAAATCCTAAACATGGTTTCCTCTGAGTAGAGTGGTAGGTGGTGGTGGTTTGTAGTAGTCATGATAGTAACAGCTAACGTTTTGAGCACTCATTATGTGATAGGCCCTGTTCTAAGAGTTTTAATACATGAACTCATTTAATCTTGGGACTAAGTAATATTATCTTCATTTAGAGGAAATTGAAGCTTCAAGAGCTCATTATGTAACTTTGCAGAAGTCCCATAGCTCCTGAGTACTAGAAACTCACCCCAAAACACCACATCATGCTCCAGCTTCTTCAGGAAGCCATTGTTAGAAAACTGGTCCATCACCTACTAGTTGTGATATGACCTTGGGCAAGTTATTTGACCTCTCTAATTATCAGATTTTGCTTCTGTAAATGGTCTGCTCCTACATCTAAATGAGACAATCCATGTAAAACACAACACAGTACCTGGCAAGAATAAGTATTTAATAGATATTAGCTGTTATTAAAATACAAAAATGATCAAAAACTTTTAAAAAATTAATTTGAGGTTGTATTTTCTTAGCTTGTTTTCTTGATGTGTGTGTGTTTGTGGGGGTTTCCCGTTTCTCACATTATGGATTTAGTATTACCTCTTGGGAATTTCTTGGGATTGAAGGTGATCATAGTAATTATGAAAATTATAGTGGGAGAGCTTTACATTTCTTTTTTTTGTGCAGAACAGGGATTGAACGCTGGGGCGTTCTACCTCCGCGCTACGCCCCCGGCCCTATTTTTTATACTTTATTTTGAAACCGGGTCTCACGAAGTTGCGGAGGGCCTCACTAAGGATAGAGAGAGAGAGAGAGAGAGAGAGCTGAGGCTGGCCGCCAACCCGGATCCTCCGGTCTCCGCCTCCCAAAGTACTGGGATTACAAGCGTGCGCCACCACGCCCGGC
>PVJS01041916.1:0-17744 GCA_004027185.1 Glis glis
GCCGCGAACCCGGATCCTCCGGTCTCCGCCTCCCAAAGTACTGGGATTACAAGCGTGTGCCACCACGCCCGGCTAGCCAAATGATGTTATTTTGTTCTTCTTTATTGCTGAGTAGAATTCCATTGTGTGTATTTCCCACAATTTTGTAATCCACTCATCTGTTGATGGACACCTAGGTTGGTTCCATAATTTGGCCACTGTGAATTGTGCTGCTATGAACATGGGTATGCATATATTACTGTAGTTTTCTGGTTTCAAGCCCTTTGGTATGATACCCAGTAATGGTATAGCCGGATCATATGGTGGGTCCATTCCTAGTTTTTGGAGGAATCTCCACACTGATCTGATCTCCATAGTGGTTGAACTAGTTTGCAATCCCACCAAGAGTGTAGAAGAGTCCCGATTTCCCCACATCCTCGCCAACATTTGTTGTTGTTTGGCTTCTTAATGATTGCCATTCTAATTGGGGTTAGATGAAATCTTAGAGTAGTTTTGATTTGTATCACCCTGATTTTTTTTTTTTCAGTACCGAGGATTGAACCCAGGGGTGTTCTACCTCCGTGCTGCACCCCCGGCCCTATTTTTTTTTGTACTTTATTTTGAAACCAGGTCTCATGAAGTTGTGGAGGGCCTCACTAAGTAGAGAGAGAGAGAGAGAGAGAGACAGACAGAGAGACAGAGAAAGAGAGAGAGAGAGAGAGAGAGAGAGAGACGGGGGGAGAGAGAGAGAGAGAGAGAGAGCTGAGGCTGGCCGTGAACCCGGATCCTCCGGTCTCCACCTCCCAAAGTACTGGGATTATAAGCGTGCACCACCACGCCCGGCTTGCATCTACCTGATTGCTAATGATGTTGAACATTTTTTCATGTATCTATTGGCCATTTGTATCTCTTCTTTCATGAAGTGTCTATTCATTTCAGTTGCCCATTTCTTGATCGGATTATTTATTTTTTTAGTGTAAAGCCTTTTAAGTTGTTTGTATATCCTAGATATTAGAACTCTGTCAGAGGGATAGCTTGCAAATATCTTCTCCCATTCTGTAGGCTTTCTCTTTAGGCGTGTGATGGTTTCCTTTGATGAGCAGAAGCTTTGTAGTTTAATGCTATCCCACTTATTAATTCTTGTTTTAATTTCCTGTGCTTTGAAGGTCTTATTGAGGAAATTTCTACCTGTGCCTATATGATGGAATGTTGAACCTATGCCTTCTTCTAATAATTTCACAGACTCTGGTCTAACTTCCAGGTCTTTAATCCATCTCGAGTTGACTCCTGTCAATTTTAAATCAGATGTAACAATATGTCTTTATATTCTGGCAGTTTTGTTCTCATACATGAACATGCACAGATATTTTCAGAAAATACTATCAAAAGCTCATGATCAATAATTGTAGTACTCACTTGATTCCTCATTTTGCCAGTTTCTCTTGAGATTAAATGTGAAAAATACATCTGAGATACTGAAATATAGTTAGGGTTCTATCCAAAACTGTCTTCAGACTCAATTGATAATTTACTACAGGAGGAAGTAAAGATGATTGTAAATGATTGTAAGATCTATTATGAGAAATTCATTACTGAGCTTCTGCCTATCTAGCTGGTAATTACCTTGCAAGTGGTACATACATACATACTCTCTCACCCATACACAAACATACCTGTGCATGCGCATACACACACACACACACACACACACGTAAGTGTATTGACATAAATGTGTGTTATGTATATATATGCATACACATATATTCTATATATAATATCACACACATATTTTTTTAATCTTCCAATTATTGATTTGGCTTAGATAACACTAATCTCTAATTATTACTCACTAGGATTTTAGCATTCCATAATTTTTGTTAGGGTTAATTATGATTTTTATAAGTTAATCAAAACATAATTTTTCTGGCCAAACCCAGCTTCCAAAGGCAACTTTAGGCATCTTCAAAACATACAGTATCTACAGAGTATATTTTAACCTTTTGCTCTTATCTCAATAATACATTAATTTAACATTTACTTTATATAAAATTTTGTGTAAACCATTGTTATAGTGAACAGAAAGAGACAAATTATCACTGCCTTGACTTCCTGAACTATGAAGCATTTTAAATATATTAGCTTCATTCTTAAAGGAGTCCCACCTAATCTTTGGGGATAGATTCCAAGAGCCCCATTTGATTCCTGAAATCATGGATAGCATTTAATGTTATGTATAGTATATTTTTCCTATACATCCTATACATCCTATACATCCAGGCAAGAAAGAGTAGGACATTGAGAGATTTCATCACAGAGTAACATGCAATTTAAAACTTATGAATTATTTATTCTGGAACCTTCCATTGAATATTTTCAGGCCATCGTTAACCATGGGTAACTAAACCTGGAGAAAGTGAAACCACACATAAGGGGAGCCTATCATACTTTCTGTCTTAGTTTGTACTGTGCTGCTACAACAGGATACTTTAGATTTAGTAATTTATAGCAAGCAGATTTTTTTATAGTTCTGTGGCCTGGGAGTTCCAAGTTTGAAGGGCCACTAACATTTTGTGAGAACTTTCATGCTGTGTCATTCCATGGCAGAAGCCAGAAGGCAGGGCGTGGGAAGAAGAAGGAAAAAGTCCAAACTCATTCTTTTATCAGGAACCCGCTTCTGTGATAACTAACCCTCCAATATCAGAGAATTAAAATGTGAATTAAATATAAGACCATTTAACTCCAAAGTCCACTCCTCATTTCATTCCCAAAGATAGAGACATAATCTCTACACTAACTTAAAGTCAGAAGATATAAACCCACGGACATATAAAACATGAGCTACAATGGTAGAGTGCCACACTTAACTCCCCAACAGTACAAATCAGATCAGCTGGGCGTTAATCTTTCTTACATTTTTAGTTTCGGCATGAAGTAGCAGTTTAAAAATGGGTTTTATGGCTAAAATCTACCAGCCAACCTATTTGAGAATGTTTGAAAACTACCTTTTTACCATTTTTCAAAAATCTTTTGAATTTCCAAACATTATCAATTAATGAATTCCTAGGTTGAGTAGGCCATAAACATTTTAATAGATATTTTTCCTGAGGAGGCTGACCTTCTAATATTGTTTTGAAGGTAAACAAAATATGTATAGCTTAAATAAATGTGTGCAATAGTGGGGATAAAGCATATATGGGGGCCCTATTACACATTTCTTTCTATTTTTCTAGAAGAAAAGAATATTTAGTTATATTCTCTCTTCCCTAATCTAAGAAGAGAGGACATATTACAGATTCAGTTATAAGATGTTTAAAAAAACAAAATACCAGCTTCAAAGCTGGTATTTTCTAATTATAGTATGTCAATGTACATTACTATTATGATGGAACTTGTTGATCATCATCAATGACTGGATATTTGTCTTTGTCTCATATCATAAATTCAACAAGGATTGGCATGGACATTTTTAATAGTTATATTGCAGTTGTCATAGACACAGAAAAAGTATTTAATGAAAATGTTTGGAATGAGTAGATGAAAGAATTAATGAAATGAATTTGGGCAGCTAAGTATGAACCTAATACATTCTTCTTAACAAGAATTGGAGATAAGAACGAAGAGAAAAGAGGAAGAGTCCCTCATCTGATGTTACCATCAAAACCATTTCTCTACTTATTTCTTCATATAAGGACATAAGATGAAGCATCAAAGGCAACTCCAATGGCCAACTTTGTTCCAGGAGTAGTAAAACTTTTCCAAGGATCAAGGAGTTACTAATATTCACCTAAAAACAGCATATTGCAAAATCCTCATTGATAATTGTTCTCACGGGCTCACACATATGTGTGAAATACACATATGAGTTTGTGACAGGAACAATGCATACATAAAGATGAAACTGTTTTCCTATATATCATTTATTTTATATTCAACTTGAAGGACATAAATAATACTATTGCTATTTATAAAGCAAGCTATAATTTTGGCAATGCAGCACAAGAACAGACACATACCAATCTTTCTTTCATGACAATTATATTTATACATGAGGTTAAGCAGTCTCACAATAAGTCTGATTGTACATACATGCATTTATATTTTTTAAATACTTTCATTATTGTAAGAAAGATTCATTGTACATCAGGTGCAAACATTAATGTTTGTGATGACACAATTGAACTAAGGAAATTTTATTTTGCCATGATTTGTATGATTTTTGACAGAATATGAGTTGTCTTTTGTACTCAGTGGTTGATTCATAGATGAGCGTCTTGAACCAGGTGATCTGCCATGTTCCATTATGTTACATGATTCAAATTCATTGAAACAAGAATTCATATATATATTTTTGCTTCTCTATTATCATATATATAGGAATAAAGAATTCTTTATAATCTCTGGTGATAAAGAATTCATCTTATAATCTATTGATTCACTTATTCATTTATTTAACATTCACTATGTTGCCAGCATAGAGTTTTATGGTAGTAGTAGTATGACTCGTACATTAGGAACACTACGACTATGTCTACTAGTACTACTGGTGCCAATAGAGAGCAATAATTATTGAGAAGATGCCATGTGTTAAGTTCTAAACTAAAATGACTCATTTATTAATGTATTTTGCAGGAATGGTACTTCTCCACTAATATTCAGCGTTTCTATTTTAATGGGAAGATGAGTTTAAGCTACCTAACAGAACTTCCTTATTTCTAATATTACTTTTTACTTTGAAGATAATGAAATAAAAGTTACTGTAACTTTTGAAAGTTACAATGCTATTTAACGCTATAAAATAGCTGAGCTGGGACTTAAAGCCCTTACTCCTAACCACTCTGATACAACCACTGTGGCTTTTCCTTTATATGATTTCATTTAATTATAAAATAAAATTTAATTATAAAATAAAATGAAAGATTATTTTATAACAGTTTTAAATTTGCAATATATGGTGTATGTGGGTCTCAGCCAAATGCTCTACCACTGAGCTATATCCCCAGCCCACAATATATGATTTTTAGTGTTGCATATATTTAAGAAATCTTGCTGTGGAATTTCAAACTACGATTTCCTTGTGTATACGAAGCATATTTTTAGAGTATAAAAGTGCTTTCCAAAACAAAATAAAAATGGAAGTGCGTTGTTCTCCTTAAGGCTAATGAAAAAAATGAGTAAACAGATAAAAAGAAAGAACAACAGCAAACCATAATGAAAAAACTACAGAAATACATTAAAGACTCGTCATCTAAGGTAGAAGGTAGGACTGGTCACTGTGAGACATTAGGGCTTCATGGAAAATGGTTTTCCAGATTGTGCATCTTGGCTAAGTTTATCTGGGGACACATTTGCTGGGGAAAAGCCTGCATACCCAACATAAAATAATGTGCTTCAAGAAGAATACAAGCTACATTTGATAACAATTAATGTATACTTTTTTGCATTAGAATCCTGCTTGTTACTAGTTTTATTATAAAGTATAATTGAGTTTTATGTAACAAGAGGAGATTTTAATTGACTAGTCCCTTGGTTCAGATCACTTGTACGTGACTATTATATGTTAGGTGCCATTTGTCTTCCTCAATATTCATTTTAATGATCCTCTTGGCCACCTCAAGAACATCCTCAAATTTGTCTGCATTTCCTTGTAATTAATGCCACAGTTCCAAGGGAGAAACTCAATGCAAGCAAAACATGGTACATGCTTTTAATCAATACATCTTTTCTGGTACTTTTAAAGCATTCCATTTATAAAATCAGCCTTTATTAAGATGTCAATAGATCTCACATTTGAGGTAAAAAGCAAAATGGGGTCTGTCAGATCTGAAGATCTCAGTTATAATCTTTAAAGTGTTGTTATTTTTGCCGGGTTCATTGCTAAAGTTAAGCAGTTTTAAATAGTATTTAGAAGGTGACAATTTTTGAGAAATCCGAATGAAATGTGTTTGCTATATTACTTACATGTTAGCAGCACTAAATTAATGTGTATTTGGGTAATAGGAAATAAAGTATAGAGGAGGAAAAGTTAATATTTTTTAACCAACTATCAGATGAATCATTAGAGATACAGGTTAAAAGTAACTAAGTGGAAAGACCAAGACAATAACAAATAATCAAACCCAATCAAACGAAAGCCCTCTGAAGGAAGAACTCAGCCATATTTAAACCTCTAGGGACTCCAGGATTTGTTTTTAATGTAAAAATGTGTATTCTTTATTAAGTGTACATTATTTCATGTGAGTTTTTGATTATTATATTTAACATTTTCGTAAAAGAAACCATTTTTAAGCTTTTGTGTTTAGAGATTGGCATGAACCTCCTACAAAGATAAAGAAAAAAAGGAGCAGGATTTTGTGGTGATGACACAATGAATTAATATCTAACATGCTAAAAATAAAGCATGATGTTTGAAAATATTAAAAAGTGGAATAAAGGAAATGTGTTATGACTGAGTAGAGATAGTAATGTTTATGTTCCAAGTTGATTTTGACATAAGGAAATTATATGTAAAGAGGAATTCTATGGTACATAAAGACCTCTGTAAGTATTATGGAATATTTTAATTTTCCCTTTATATTTACTATGATGGATGACAACATAAAGTACAAAATAGATGGATGAGACCCATTCACTGTTCCATGTCATCCTGTTCAGTACGGGCTCTCAATTGCATCTTATTTTTGAGCAATAAAATGAGAACAAACCAATTTTTATAGAAAACCAAACATACCCCATATGTAAATTATGGGGAAATGAAAACAAGTTATGAGGATACTCTTGCTGTGGCTAAGAGAATCATTAAAATGACTGTTTTCATCACTATGTGATTATTTAAAAATACCTCATATATTACATCATTGATGATTTAATTTCTTATTTTACAAAAGATAAATGTGGTGGGTTCCCTTTCTTCCAATTCTGGATTGTTTTCCTTCCAACCTTTCCTTTTTTATTTGTTTTATTCTAACACTGACACTGCAAAATATTATGATGCTACATAAAATGCATTTAAATTTATAGTTCAAGTATGGCCATTGGGCTTGAATTTAAAACCTCTAACTCTTTTGCTCTGTTGCCTGAGTAACACAAGTGGTGCTGGGGTAAGTGGCAGGTGGGGGGGGTGGCAGAAAGAAATGTGATTCATATTTCATTGTGGAAGAAAATTTTATAAAAATAAGTAAATCTATCCTCAATGTGAGTTTTTAAATCCAATTTGTGCAGAATTGAGTAAAGAATTGGTACCTCCATCTCAGCAAAAAAGACCTGTAACATTAAATCTTTAATCAGTGAGTTTTATTCCTTGCACCCATCAGACTATTGTATGAGGGGCTTGAGGAGATCTCTTAAGGGTTAGAAAAATGCAGGAATCACCTGATCCAGTGCAAAGTGCAGATGCTCATGTGGAGAAGCCCTTTAAATGTTTTGGCCTGAAAAACATTTTCTGTGTTAAATTTGCATTAATAAACCAAATATACATTGTTTGATGCTTCTAAGGAGTGTAGTGTTGTATAAGGGGATTAAGATGTGCTCATTATGATCTTGAGCTTCTGAAGTCTCAGTTCTGCAATATTGTGCAAGTCTTGGACATGCTGCGTAACATTTCTGAACTTTAGATTCCTTCTCTATAAAATGCAACAAGAACAATATCAACTTATCCAGCGGGGTTACTGTGGACACAGTTTAGGTGTAGCTAGCAAAGCACATGGTTTGGGTTCAGCTATGCCTATGTCTTTCTTTACTTTGAACCTCTTCTGTAATTTGAGAGACAAAATCAGGAGACTTTTGAGCCAAATGTAAACATCACAGATTCATTAGTAGCAAATTTTACGGAAACTAATTTATAAATAGAAATCTTTCTTTAGACCTGTTATTGAATATAAATGTTTTCAAGTGAGTTAGGGATATTGTTTTCTCTAAAAGCAGCTTTTTGACTTCTAAAAAAATTATTACTCAATAAAATTATTACTCAAATAAAAAACTAAGACAAACTTTAATGTCAACCACCTCTTTTGGAGATTAAATTCTGTTCATGAACCAATATTGGGGATACAATTTCTCAACACTCTAGCTTGTAAGGTCCAATGGTGATTTTTTACAAACACACACACACACACACACACACACATGTACAAGTGTGCTTGAATATATACACTTTAATATGTTACCCTACTTAAGATAGTTTGACTTTGATTTTCATCTTTACAATGATGCAAAATACTCATGCATTCAATAGAATCTAAATTCTACTGAGTATTTTGAATCTCATCCTTTTCATGAACTAGGGATAGGTGTTACTAAACTCTTCTGCTGTGTTAGGCAACAGCAGTGAGCTGCAGCTCCTGGTCAGTCGTGGGATAATGAAGGGAGCCACCATTCTCTGTAAGGTGCTACATTGTCAGCCTTTCTTTAGTTTTTGCTTTGTTTTTCTCACTGCATCCTGTCTACAAAACATCTATTTGTATGTGAGTGAAAGATATTCAATACCTTATTATAAGATAGATTCTGTGTTATATATTGTCCAGTTATAATCTAGTGTGTGTTCTGAGCACATTTAAGGTAAATTAGATAGGCTATGCTATAATGTTTGATACATTATATATAGTGAATACATTTCTGATTTAAATATTTTAAACTTCCAGTGGATATATTGGAATACAACCCCATTATAGTTCAGGAGCATCTATATATTAGATTATATTTATGTCAGAATATTTCACCATTGTGCCTCAAATAATCTCCATCAGAGGTCATCTATTGCTGTGGGTAAACCAGCTCTAGTTCATGAATATTTTATTGCTGGTCCAAAATAAGGTCAACGTAAATATTTATATAATTATTCATTAGTATATAAGTATAATGTAAATTTGCAAGACTATCAGACTAACATTGAATTGAAAATTATCAGAGAAATTATAAGACAAAACAGAAAAGCAAATTTGCCCTTCACCACAGTTTAAGAAGCACTGCTTTGACTTCTACCCTAAAGCTTTTATTATATGTGCTCCAACCCACCTCTCTCTCTCTCTCTCTCTCTCTCTCTCTCTCTCTCTCTCTCCCCCCTCTCCCGTTTTCCCTGTCTCTCTCTGTGACTTCTTAGGCCCCTCTCCCTCTTGCCCACCAGGATATAGTCACACTGATGTGGCTCTTAAGTCTATTCCTATTTGGGTCCTCTGTGCAGTTTGTGTAATGTGTATGTTTCTATATATAATGCTCTTCCCAAAGACAACCTATATCTGTCCATCACTTGTTCATCGATGACCACTCAATTTAGAGACACCATGCTTCCTGCCTGTCTTGACCCCACAACTCTCTCTCTTTTTTATCATGTCTCTATGAATTAATTTTTCATAGCACTCATCAGGCTATGAATATCTCTTTCACTTATTGGTTTCCCTGCTTACTTTCAGATTTCCCAATCTAGGAGCTTCATGAAAGAAGGATCTAGTATATTTGACATGTTGCTCTAATCTTACCGCTTACAATGGTGTTTGGAAACATAATGGGTACTCAATAAATAAATATTGGGGATGGAGATGTAGCTCAGTGGTAGAGCCCTTGCTTAGCATCTGCCAAGCTTTATCTTTTATCCCCAGCATCATAAGAATAAAATAAAATAAAACAAAGCAAAATAAATAAATAAATAAATATTGACTTGGTGTTGAATGTTTGTAGAATACTTCGTAATTCAAAAAGTAGTGGCTCACTGAGCATGGTGGTGCACACCTGTATTCCCAGTACTTGGGAGGCTGAGACAGGAGGATGCAGGTTCGAGGACAGCCTCAACAAGTAGTGAGACTCTGATCAACCTAGAGAGATCCTGTTTCAAAATAAACAAAATAAAATAGGGCTGGGGTTATAGCTAAGAGGTAGCAAAATAATGCCTCTGGGTCCAATCCTCAGTAACACACACAAAAAAAGTAATGGCTCATATAATATCTAATATAATCTCAGAAACCTTAAGGATGCCATTATAATTTGAAATAATCCAATAAGTTGAGCATGCTTTCTCCATCAATGTACTTCAAAACATTAGTTTTTTTTTTTTTCAAAAAAAGGCAAAGGTTTAATTAATTCAAGAAAGGTGGGGATACAGGTTGGGGCTCATCTCAAGAAGGGGAGAGTGAGACTCTCTGCATGTGTCCATCCATCCAAGTGAGCAAGAGAGAGTCCGCGTGCTTTTGCAGTTCTTTTATAGGAGGGGGTACCCATTAGTTTTATTTTAAGTACAACTTGTTCAATTAAATAAAAGGTGAAGCAGAAATCATGATTTAACAAAAAATGGTAGGATGGAGTCAGGAAAACCTGGATTGCCATCTATTATTTGATCTTTGACAAATCCCCTGGTCCATATGAATTCCAAATCTCTCATTTGCAAAATGAGGGTTATGCCCCCACTTCTAGGTTCTCAATGAGATTTTTTTTGAGGTACCAGGGATTGAACGCAGGGGCGTCCTACCTCTGTGCTATGCCCCCGGCCCTATTTTTTATACTTTATTTTTGAAACCGGGTCTCACGAAGTGGCGGAGGGCCTCACTAAGGAGAGAGAGAGAGAGAGAGAGAGAGAGAGAGAGAGAAAGAGCTGAGGCTGGCCACGAACCCGGATCCTCTGGTCTCCGCCTCCCAAAGTACTGGGATTACAAGTGTGGGCAAACCATGTCCAGCTCAATGAGATTTAAAGAAACAACATATCTAAATTAATAAAAACAGGAGTTAGCATATATTATATTTTCTCAATTATCCCCCTAGTCAGAAAGGATAAAGCTTGCTATTACTAATAAATTAATAATATACATATTAACGAATTATATGCATATATTATCTATTTGCAAAGCCTATATCCTTTTTAGCAACTTTATAGTATACTTAGTCTGCGATAAACAGATTTTATTTTTATCACAAAAACCAGATTTTATTTTTATCATCAAACTAATTTTACCTGCTGAGAAAGCATTTCTCAACCTCAAGCAATTTTGCTTAACTTTGAAAAATTTTGTTCACTGTTGAGGCCATATTAGTAAATCTAATTTCCCATCTAGCATTCTTGGGGATTCACTGATGGCTTAATTTAATGATTCGGGACCTATTCATAATTATAATGAAAATACATGTTAGAACGTATTTCTGAATGACACAGTTATTTAATGACTACTGTTCCATGGGCCAGAAACAGCATTATTGTTAGCATTTAGAAAGGATCATGAATTAAATAATAGTATACAAAGGAGAAAATTTAATCCATATGGAATTTCTCCATATCCACCTCTGATTCCTGTTCACATTCCAAACTTCATACATTTTCTAATTCATGCTTTTATTCATTTTGTCCATGTTCTATCATAAAACTAATCTAATAACTGTATTATCAAACTTTACTTGGCTTAAATTAAAAATAAGGATATTAGAAATGAACTATTTTATTATAATAAAAATACTTAGGTATTGCTTAGATTTCGGAAATATTTCCCAGGTGGGCAATATCAACATGACTGTGCTAAACAAAAGCCGACAGAATTGCTTCTTCTAACTCATATTTATACTAAAAATATTCTTCATTTTTAAAAAACTTCAGATATTCTAATTTTTTCAGGAAAATAATATGTTTATGTATACAAGAAAAATATAGGAGAAGCAGCAAGATGGCGACGGAATAGGAGCCCCTGAATGAGCCTGTCTCAAAACTGTTTCAGAATCGCCTCAGGGACTCAGAAATAAACAACATCGCACAGACACAGAAGATCCAAAACCCAAATCCAGTAACCCAAGTACGAATACACAGACACATAGTCTACCAGCTCCAGAATTCCTCAGAAAGCTGCAATCCGGAGATGGCAGACAGCAGGATCGGTAAGGAGCCATCTTACCCCCGTCCCTACAGCCGGGGCTAACAGCCCCCAGTGCCACAGACAGAGCTGAAGGAGAAACTGGAATAGAATTCCGAGAGTGGTGGGGCCATCACAGCAGCAGATCGTGGGCTCCTGCCCCAACCGAGCACCTCCCCCTCCACCGCGCTACGAGCCCGCACGATCCCCAGCACCCTGCATCAGAGCTCCGTGTCAGCCAAGCTCGGGGAAGCCTCCACGCCCAGTGCCCTGCACCCTGCACCCCGTGCACTGCGCCGTGCCCCGCTCCCCATGTCCCGCTGCCCTGCATAACCAGGTAGCCAGGTACGCCCTACCACATGAGACCGGGGCGGCCCCTCCTCCTGCTCCTCGCCTAGGCCAGTGCACCTAGGTCATGCAGACAGACACGCTGGCCCAGGCAACCAGCCACATCACCCTGTGCGAGCAGGGAGAGCTGGGTACCCTGCGGCCCCTCGCCCCCAGCCAGGACCTGCGCGCTCCGCAGCCCCATGCCCCCGCGCCCCGTGCCCTGCGGCCTCATGCCCCAGCTCAGACCTGGGCGGCCCATGGCCCACACACCCGCGGCTTCTGCACCCTTGGCTCATGGCTCGTGCACCTCAGCCCAGCAGCACCGCGACCCGCTGCGACCTACCTACACAAGCCACGCGCCATCCTGTACAATCAGGCGGCCAGATGCACCCCTCCACAGGTGACCAGAGTGGCCCCGCCCCCTGCGCCCGCCTAGGCCAGCAGCGCTTCTGCCACACGAGCAGGCGGCCAGATACGCCGGCCCAGGCAACCAGCCACATAATCCCGGGCAGCGGGGCACACGCCCCTAGCCAAGACCCGTGCGCCCCGCGGCCCCACGCCCCCGCACCCCGTTCCCTGTGGCCCCACACCCCCAGACCAGACGAGGGCAGCCCACAGCCCACGCACCTGCGGCTTGTACACCCTTGGCTTGCGCCCTCTTGGCTCGCATCCCGCGGCCCCGAGACCCGCAGCCCTGCGACCCGCCTACACAAGCCATGCCATCCTGTGTGACCAGAGCGGCCCCGCCCCCTGCGCCCGCCTAGGCCAGCAGCGTCTCTGCCACACGGGTGGACAGACACGCCGGCCCCGACAACCAGCCACATCACCCCGTGTGACCAGGGAGAACCGGGCACCCCACGGCCACACGCTCCCAGCCAAGGACTGGGCACTCAGCAGCCCCGCACACTGTGCCCTGAGGCCCCACGCCCCCAGCACAAACCCAAGCGGCCCACGGCCTGCCCCCCGCGGCTTGCGCCCCAGCAGCCCAGTGACACCACGCCCTGCGACCCCGTGATCAGCCTACACAAGCTGCGCCGACCCACACAATCAAGCAGCCAGAAGCACCCTCCCACGCGGGACCAGGACGGCCCCCACCCCCTGCCTTCACGCGTGAACAGGGCAGCTAGCTGCGCCCAGTCTAGGCCAGCTGCACATTCCTGTGCAACCCAGGCAGTCAGACACGTGAACCAGTGTGACACAGGTGAACAGCCACGCCGTCCATCAGGACCAGGGCAAACAGCCGCGCCCAACCCAAGCCAGCTGTGCTGTACCGTGCAACCCAGGAGCCCCTGTGCTGCAACTCAGAGCCCAGATACCCTCTGACGCCACCACTTAAGACCCACACGACCCTCCACATGGCCTTAGAGCCAGGGCACACACCTGCACCACCACCGAATTCCAGGAGCTCAAGCACCTCACGAGGGCCCGGGTGTGATCCTTAGCATAGTGCCTCAGCGCCTGTGCACCCTCAGGCACTACCACTTGATACCCAGAGCTTGCATCCCCCAGGGCCTGTGCGAGATACACAGCACTGCGCATCAGAACCCGAGCAACCTCCAGAGACGCCCCCGAGACCCGGAGCACATGTGCACCTGCGCCTTGGAGACTGGGTATCTTCTGGCACCGTCACCTGCACCTCGGAACCCACATCCAACACCTCACCTTGAAGTGCGCCTCACGTGCCAACACCTGAGCTCTGGACCCTGTGTGCCCCCCCACACATACACACACTGCACCCTGGTCAACAAGACGAGAGGGAACCACAACCTGCAGTGTACTAACCCAATTGGGTCTACAGGGACCAATAAGAGGTTTTATACATAGAAAGGAAGATGATGCGGAGGCAACAGAAACACAAAATTGAAAACATCGAAAACACGAGAATGAGGAACAGTGAAGATACAAGAAATACAAAGCATCAAGAGAGTTTACTGATACTGACCTACAGGAAATGCAAGACAGAGAATTCAGAATTTTGATCTTCAGAATGATGAAAGGCCTCAAAGAAAGTGTAGAGGAGATGAAGGAAGAAGTTGAGGCTCTAAGAAAGAATCAGAAAGAAACACTGAACTAAATGAATTAAACGAATTAAAGACTGCAATAGAAACCAACTCTAATATGCTTGACCATATGGAAAACAGGGTATCACTCCAGGAAGACAGTTCATTCAAAACTTAAAACACAGTCAATGATATACAGAAGATATTACAACAACACACCCTAGCCATCCAAGAAATACAAGACAATGCAAGAAGTCCTAATTTAAGGATAAAAGGCCTTGAAGAAGGATTAGAAACACAGACTAAAAATATAAAAAACCTCTTTAAAGAAATAATCTCAGAGAACTTTCCGAATCTAGAAGAGGACTTGGACATTCACATACAGGAGGCATATAGAACACCGTCAAGACAGGACCATGAAGGACCTCACCACGCCATGTAATAAATAAAATGTCTAATGTAGAGGCCAAAGAAAGAATCTTAAAAGCAGCAAGAGAAAAAGAAAGGGTGACATACAGGGGCAAAACAATAAAAATTACCCCAGACTTTTCAACCCAACTCAGGAATGCCAGGAGGGATTGGTATGGAGTACTCCGGACTCTGGAAGAAAATAACTTCCAACCAAGACTGATATATCCAGCAAAGCTATCATTTAAAATTGATGGAGAAATAAAAATGATCCATGATAAACAAACACTTAAAGAATTCACAAGGACCAAGCCAACAATGGAGAAAATCCTAAAAGAAATAAATCACAAAGAAGGGAAAACAAGCAATTTTCAGAACCACAGGAGAGGTGAACTACACCAGGTAGGCAACTAAACAAGGAGATCTGTCACTACAGCAAACAGAAAATAGAACTCAAAATGGCAGGAAACAAAAATCATATCTCAATAATAACATTGAATGTCAAGGGACTCAACTCCACAATTAAAAGGCATAGACTAGCAATGTGGATTAAAAAGCATAATCCAACTATATGCTACTTACAAGAAACTCACGTTCAAGCCAAAGATACTCATACACTAAAGATAAAAGGATGGAAAAAGATATATCATGAAAACAAGCAGGGGTAGCAACACTTATATCAGACAAAACAAACTTTAAACTAAAACACATCAGAATGATAAAACAGGTCACTTCTTACTAATAAAAGGAACAATCCAACAAGAAGATATAATAATAGTAAACATTTACGCCCCAAATGTGGTTGCACCCACATTCATAAAACAAATTCTTCAGGACTTCAGATCCCAAATAGACCCAAACACAATAATATTGGGAGAACTCAACACATCACTCACACCACTAGATCGCTCCTCCAGACAAAAGATGAATAAAGATGATTCAGACCTAAAGCAAACCATAGACCAGATGGATCTAATAGACACATACAGATTATTTCAACCAGCAACAACTGAATACAGTTTTTTCTCAACTGCCCACAGAACATTCTCCAAAATAGATCACATACTGGGTCATAAAGGAAGCACCAGCAAATTCAAGAGATGTGTTATAATTCCCTGCATATTCTCAGATCACAATGGAATGAAACTGGAAATTAACAACAGGAAGACTAAAAGTAACCACATAAATACATGGAGACTGAATGATACACTTCTGAACGAGGAATGGATCAGAAAAGAAATAAGGGGAGAAATAAAGATTCTAGAATTAAATGAAAACAGACACAACGTACCAAAATCTATGGGACACTTTGAAGGCAGTGTTAAGAGGAAAATTTATAGCACTGAGTGCCCACATAAGAAAAACAAAAGACATCAAAATAAATAACCTAATGACACACCTCAAGGATCTTGAAAAGCAGGAACAGTCGAATCCCAAAGCCAGTAGGAGGCAGGAGATAACTAAAGTCAGAGCAGAAATTAATGAAATAGAGAATAAAAAACAATACAAAGAATCAACAAAACAAAAAGCTGGTTCTTTGAGAAGATTAACAAGATTGACAAACCACTAGCTAACCTCACCCAAAGAAGGAGAGAATCAACCCAAATCACCAAAATCAGAAATGAAAAAGGGGACATCACCACAGATAGTGAAGAAATCCAGAGGACCATAAGAAACTACTTTGAAAACTTATATTCCAATAAAATGGAAAACCTAGAAGAAATCGAAAGATTTCTAGACACATATAACCTATCTAAATTGAACCAAGAGGATATAGAAAACCTGAATCAAACAATAGCAAGCACAGTGATATAAACAGCAATAAAGAGAATGCCATCAAAGAAAAGCCCAGGTCCAGATGGTTTTCCAGCCGAATTCTACAAAACCTTTACAAAAGAACTAAAACCAATAAATCACAAACTATTACGTGAAATTGAAAGAGATGGAATTCTTCCAAATTCCTTTTATGAGGCCAACATCACATTAATACCAAAGCCAAATAAAGACACTTCAAGAAAAGAGAATTACAGACCAATATCATTAATGAACATAGATGCAAAAATTCTAAGTAAAATACTAGCCATGCGCATTCAAAACCATATTGAAAAAATCGTACATCATGACCAAATTGGTTTCATCCCAGGAAAGCAAGGCTGGTTCAACGTACGCAAAACAACACACGTTATTCACCATATAAATCGAACTAAAAACAAGAATCAGATGATCATTTCAATAGATGCAGAAAAAGCATTTGACAAAATTCAACACTCATTCATGTTAGAAACTCTACAGAAGATCGGAATAGAAGGAACATACCTCAACATCATTAAATCAATATATGAGAAACCCAAAGCCAACATCATATTGAATGGGGGAAAATTGCCAGAATTCCACTTAAAAACAGGAACAAGACAAGGTTGCCCACTATCACCACTCCTTTTCAATATAGTCCTCGAAACTCTTGCCAGAGCAATAAGACAGGAGAAGAATATCAAAGGAATTCAAATACGAAAAGAAGAACTAAAATTATCCTTATTTGCAGATGACATGATCCTATACCTAGAAGACCCAGAGAACTCAACCAAAAATCTACTATAGCTGATCAACAAATTCAGCAAAGTAGCAGGATACAAGATCAACCTAAAAAAATCAGTAGTTTTCATATACGCCAACCATGAATCCACTGAGAAAGGAATCCAGAAAACAATTCCATTCACAACAACTTCAAAACCAATCAAATACCTAGGAATAAACTTAACCAAAGAGGTAAAAGACGTCTACAATGAAAACTATAAAACACTGAAGAAAGAAATCGAAGAAGATCTTAGAAGATGGAAAGATCTCCCCTGCTCTTGGATAGGCAGAATAAATATTATCAAAATGGCCAGTCTGCCAAAAATGATCTATAGAATCAATGCAATCCCTATCAAAATACCAACATCATTTTTCACATATCTAGAAAAATCAGTCATTAATTTCATATGGAGAAACAAAAGACCAAGAATAGCCAAAGCAATTCTCAGGAATAAGAATCTTGCAGGAGGCATAACAATTCCTGATTTCAAATTGTACTATAGAGCTATAGTAATAAAAACAGCATGGTATTGGCACAAAAACAGACACATAGACCAGTGGAACAGAATAGAAGATATAGAAACAAGTTCACAAACTTATAGCCAATTGATTTTTGACAAAGGTGCTAAACACATAC
>PVJS01041917.1:0-17742 GCA_004027185.1 Glis glis
ACCGGGTCTCATGAAGTTGCGGAGGGCCTCACTAAATAGAGAGAGAGAGAGAGAGAGAGGGAGAGAGAGAGAGAGAGTTAGGGAGAGAGAGACAGAGAGAGAGCTGAGGCTGGCCGCGAACCCGGATCCTCCGGTCTCCACCTCCCAAAGTACTGGGATTATAAGCGTGCACCACCACGCCCGGCTTACAGGGGACTTTTGTGAGGGGTGGGCATGAGCAGGTATGTGAGGATCGCATCAGTCTGATAGTCACAGGATGATTGAGGGAGTTCCAGTTATCTTCCAGGTCATGACAAAGCCTTCACTGTCTTATCAGTAGGTATACATTTTGTTTGAAATATTCAAAGACAGCCAACAGTGCCCAAGGAGGAGATGGCTCTTTCCTTTGGACTTTTTACAGATGGGACGGCTGTGCCCAGGGAGATTCCTGTTTTGTGTGACCTCTGCTGTCTGATCAACAGACACCTCCCTGAGGATAGTCAACAGTGCTCAGGGTAACTGGTAAAGACTTGTAAATTCCTCCAAAACTTTGGCACTAACAGGCCTGGCTGAGGAGTAAGAAGGGCATTGGGGAATTTTGCCACAGACTTCCATATTAAAGTGACTGTTTCCTTGTTCCTCCTTTATGACTCCTTTCTACCTCTTCTATTTATTCTAACCTCAGTAGGAGAGAAGTAACCAGCAATGTCTGTCAATGTGGTTTGGTTCTAATGACATGAAATCGCCATCACCAATCTCTGCAGTTTTTATCTCCGAAAACTCCACCCTTGGAAGTCCATGGTCTGAGGTCCCACCCATGGTCTGGATTCTGGACTTCTGCTTGGGTGGCATGAAGTGTAAGTCCTGCCCTGGCCAGATCCCATCTACAACATGAGCCACTGCCATGGCCAAAGACCATGGCGGAAAGACCTGGAAGACGCGGGCTACTGAGTGCCCAGCAACCGCCTCTGCACCGCTCAGTATTAATGACTTGATTGACTAATGGAGGAAATAGATATGTAATACTCAGAGAGCTCAGCCTTATCCTAGGTTCAATTTAAGCGAATCGTCAGTTTTTCTGGAAAATGCCTATGTGGGTTTTTCTCAGTCAGTGCAGTCAGCAAGTCTGAACAGAACCCTCCTATGCCGTCTGACACAGCTATATTTGGACTCATACTCTGCGACATTGCATCACCAAGAGGGCTTTGGTGGTGCTCCGTGCCAAGTGAAATTGGCCAAATGGCAAACACATGCCTTTAGAAAGAAAGTAGAAACTTCTCAGATGAAAATAAGTCTGAAAGAACGGGGCACTCCATCTTGCAACTTGTAAGAAATGAAGCACAAGAAACTGATGTCTCTCAACCATAAGTAAGGGAAATATTTGTAAACAAAGATAGAAGGGAGAGCGGTCAGAGGCACTCTCTGTGCAAAGCGTATGCACACCTAGACAGATCAGAATATTTTCTGTTGGTCCGTGGTACTGCTTTATCATAGAATGGGTGTTTGGTATAGAGGCTGGAATGCACAGAAGATTCGAATAACTCGGAAGAGTCTCTCAGCACACGTTTTACAAGATTCAGGGCATGAGATACAGAGTTAACAATCATTAAAGTGTTCGCCCTTTTAGAATCGTGTGCAGAATAAATACGAACCCTGAGCCCAAGATGTAAAATGTAAAATCTGCTGCAAAGTTGTTGCCAATTCATTTAAAATACGGCACTAGGTAGGATGAATAAGTGTTCGTGAATTACATGGTGTCCTTTGCATTTCCATTAGAGGGCATTCTTGCTTCACAAATTCCTGGATTTTCTCATCATCAGAGAGCCTTTTCTTCCAAGGCAGGTCTGCATTATAGGTGGTCTAAACTGGCAGACTCCGTGCCAAGCAAGGTAAGAGAAGCCGGGAGGAAACAATATGGCATTTCTTTTTTCCTGCTTTCAAATCAGAAGTGCATATATTTTTTTTTTTTTGCATTTACAGACCTTGTACACAGTCCTTGCATGGACTGCCAGAGCCTTTCCCCAGGGAGGCTGAAAGGGGAGACAGTTGATTTTTCAGAGAGATCGTGCAAATGCAGCCAAGCAAACAGGAAGGTGCCTTGAGTCCTAGACAGGGGCCCTTCCTCTCCATGTGCAGTCACTGGGGCCCCGTATATGGGGACAGCAGCCAAGACAGCAACTGAGCACTGTCTTCAACATTCCCCATTACCAGCACTGCCTCCCTGCCAGTGGCCTTCTCAGTCTTGACTAGTCGTGGTCTATATGTTTGCGTGTATGTATGCATGGTGTGTGTACAGAGTCAAGCACATATGTGTCCCCAAATGAGTACTTAAGGCATGCACGTGGTACTGGAGTTGTTTTTAGAGTTAGTTTTGGAGTATGGAACATAAGGAATGATATCAACAAAGATGTTGATACTTTCCCTGGCCCTCAATGAAGGAGCTCATCACCCATATGCTGATGTGTATGGAAAGTTAAGGTTTCTGGTAGGTGGTGAACCACCTTGTGGACAGTACATATATTTCTGAGTGCACATGTGGTGTGAGGATGAGACACACAAAGAGGAAGTTGCTCCCTGTCATAGGAGGGACTGGCAGCACTGAGTCCTAAAGATAGAGGCTAGTCTCTTGCTGCCCCTGGGAAGCTCAGCCTCTACGGCCATGGGAGAGCTCAGCAGGGGTGATGAGCTCATAGGAGCTTTGGGGCTCTCACTGCTGGTCCTCAGACATCTCAGTCCAGGCTCTGTGTACCTCTCATGGGTTCGTCATAGACGGAAAGATGGAGTTGGACAGCAGGGAGGAGTCTTTATCAAAGCATTGGGTGAGGAAGCCAGCCTACAAGAAGGGGGTACAAACATGAGAAACGGGATTCTTCTTCACTTTGAGCCTGGAGGACAGTAGCTGGGATTTCCCTAGACTTGAAAAGGACGACATAGTAGTATTTTACCATTCTGAGAAGAATTTAATTTTGAGTGGCTGCAGAAAATCATGTCAAGGCAGTAACAGGAAGGTAGCTTTTATGAGATTCTTAAAGTACAATGCTGGCAGAAGACCGGTGAATGTTGGGAGGAATCAGATGACTTGACTTGTCCCTGATGGGCTTAAGTTAAGAGACCCTGGGCAGGAAAACAAAGCCTTCATCAAGAGCACAGGAGGGCAGGGCATGGGAGCAGTGCCCTTGGCAACACCCTGATGTAAAGTGATAGTAATTATGGTTCTGGGAGGAGGAAGCCTTGTTCTCCCCAGCGCAGCTGTAAAGCCCTGGTTTTACAACTGAATCTCCTGGCCCTGACTCTCATTCTGGGCTTTGCAGCAACAAGGCACCTTTGGCCCAAACCCCTCACTTTCTATTTTTAAAAAGCAAGGACTTAGGAGTAGTGGAGAGCCTATAATTTACCCAGCACTTGAAACAATCAAATCCACCCCAAGGCATGGATGAAGCTCAGACCCTCCTGCACAGGTTTTGATGGTCCTAGCAAAGCACTCAAAGTTTTCTTTTATGTGCAGCATAATCATCATAGTTCTCTTGCTCCGTACATTTCATATCTCAAATAATATAGGATAGAAGTGGGTGTGCTCATGGCTTGAATGTGGGGCCCAATATTTGGTTCTGTTTATGGGACTTCTGTGCAAAACATGGAGTGGTTTGTCAAGTTTAGAACCCCTGGGAACGTGTGGACTTGGAACTCCAGATAGAATGCTTTTTTTTTTTTTTGAGGTTCGAGTTCTTTTTAACTTTTGGCACAAACTGAACTTCCTGTTTCTAAGAAAAAAAAAGAGCTTTAAAAGATTCCATTAAAAGAACTCCTAAAGAGTCCTGGACATCCAGTGGTTTTTCACAAAACAATATTTTGATGAGTTAAGTGTAAATGTATCAGAAACATATGGATTAAATTTCCCTTGAAACACGCAGGGGTTTGAAAAAGGAGTGGAGCGAGGTAGGCCAAACACATTTTAGGGTTTTGCGGAACCCAAAACATTTGAAAAGTACTTTGAGGTGTTCGAGGAAGTCCAAACCTACAGTGCTGGCCCACCCGGGATGGCAACAGTGAGCTCACAGCCAGGCAGACACCCTCTCCCCAAACCTTGGTGGTGTTTGCACAGGCCAGGAAACCAGCTGCTCAGCAACCGGAACCAGAGGGGGCGCTCTGCAGACCCTGAGCCAGCAACACGCCTCCCCACCAGCCCAAGTCCTGCAGCCCTGAGCAGGGCATCACTACGCCATCGACTGTGCTTTTTTGGGCCCTTATTACAAACTACAATTCTTAATATATAATATTGCGACAAAATGGATTCAGATTAAATGAGAAACAACTGAAGCTTCAATTCTAAACTTTAATTGAACCATTTGCTAAGGATGAATGCATCCCCCGACTGCACTTTCTTCTCCCTCTCCAATCTGGCTCCTGCTTGTACCTTATCTGGTCTTGGCTGAAAGCAGAAACAAGAAATCTCATACAATAACAACAACAACAACAACAACACCCCCCCCAAAAAACCTTTCTAGGAAGCATATTATAGCAAGATTTCCAGCTTCATTAAGACAGAAGTTTGAATATGGTTCACAGAATCACCACTCTTGAGAGGTTTGGGGAGGGGGCAATAACCTTTCTTGGGAATCACTCACTTGCTAAGGTTGACTTTGGGGCATGTGGATCATGCAGAAGAAAGAAGTTACCTTGGAAAGGGAGCAAGAAGCCCAAAGCTACGTGGCAGCCCAGGAATTCAGTTTTTCTAGTAAACTAAGAATCTCCAGAGACAGTAAAGACATTTTCCCTCTTTTTCCACCCTCTTAGCTTTCTTAGAAGATGATGTAGGTCTCTTTTTTTTTTTTTCCCAGCTGTGTACTATGTTCCTGGCTACCTAAAACCCGGCCGCACCTTTTTGTAGATAAATAAGGAAATTAAATAAATGAGAATGCTTTCAATTTCTGTAGTGTGGATTGGTTAAGCTCAGGCCCTCTTAGTCGCACAAGCCTCTGTTATCTCTTTTTAAATCTTTTTGGGGATTTCCAGCAGTGGGGCTATTTATTGGTAGGCAAGCCGAAATCATGGAAAAACTGGGCCAGGTTTGGTGGTGCACACCTGTAATCCCAGCTCTTCAGGAGGCTGAGGCAGTAGGATCGCCAAATCCAAGGCCACCTAGTGAGCAACCTAGTGAGACCCCCGTCTCAAAATTAAAAATAGGATGGGAATGCAGCTCATTTGTAGAACATGTGCCCTGGGTTTAGTCAGAAAGAAAGGAAGGAAGGAATCAATCAGAGGTTCTGAGACCTTCAAAGGTCAAAACGAACTTGAACTAGCTTGAAAGAGGAAGTGCATTTTAGTTGAAAGGACATTTGGCATTAAAAGAGATGGGTAGAAGACTTGGCTTTTTTCCTCGTAATTAAGTTCATTGTACTTATTAGTTCTCAGTTTCCACATCTTCCAGAAAGGAAAGGATGCATTTAGGTATCACCAGAGTAACTGCTAGTAGGATAACTCCTTGAGGCAAGGATACAATAATAATAATAATAATAATAATAATAATAATAATGTACATTATAGAACTATGGTGGAGTCAAGCATAGCACTGAACGTATTAGGAAAATTACTTCATTCTTTCTTTCTAGTAGCCTACCACTAATAATGGTAATTATATATGTGGTGCTTGCTGTATGTTTTATGCATATTAACTCATTCAGTCTCCATGACACCTCTAATAAGTAGGTTCTTTTATTATCCCGATGGGGAAACCAAGGCATAGATAAGCAATTTGCCCCATTTGCCCACATACTTTCAGCAGAGCCAGGCTTTGAACCAAGGCAGTAAACTTCGGAGACCATACAGAGGTTGAGACTTTTACCTTCAGGCTAGATGAGCCCAATCCTACTTCTGAGTCAGTTCTCTGATCTTGGAAACTTTCTCATGAATTTCTCTTCTTCTCATGTATTTCACAAGCAAATAATTATGTTGAAATAACGTAAAACACACACAAAAAAACATTTCCCTGTAATTTGCCATCTCAGTACCCACTGCCAACCGAGACATCTTCAAACAGACACTCTTTGTCTTCGTGTGGAAAAAACGACTGTGTAGGTTGATATATAAAAACCTAAAATGTTCAGGAGGGGGAAAATGGTCTGTCTCCTTTCATTAAAAGCAAGCTTCTGACATCTCTGGAAAAGCAAGGAAAGTTGACAGACAGCTATTGAAGTTGGTATAGAAATCAATTCAGAGGAAAATCTCAACGTGAGCTCTGAGTTCTTGAAAGAAAGAAAGTTCCAGAAGGCTTGGCTTTGTCAGGAGAATTTTGCTTCCTGCTGGATGGGCGAATGTGGAGATGGGGCTTTCTTGTGTGATGTGGGCTGTATGTGAAGGCTTCTCCTCTCGCTGCCATGGGCCTCGCAGAAGCAGGAGCGAGCCGGAGGACATCTGAGGCCTTGCCAGTGCCCGCGGCATGCTCCACATGGAGGTGTCGCTCGCAAGTGGGAGAGAGTGGGCTGCCAGACTCCCACTTGAGCTTCAAAGCGCTGATGAGTCTGCGTATCCCTGGAAGGCTATTTTGACTTTAAGGAAAGGCTTGCGGTAAGTTTTGTTTCTATGGAAATAAAGCAATTAGGTTAAACAGCAATTGAAAACTATTTTGTGAAAAAGATACCAAACGACATTTCTTTTCATTTTACATGAAGTCGTGCGTTATTATTCCAATTAGCAACTGGAGAACAATGTGTATTTATGCTTGCATTTACTTATAATGAGAGTTTATTTTATTTTTAGAAATGCAGTGTTGATTGGACTGGGTGCCATCATGGGAGACCCGGTTACATTGCCTGGGGAGAACCTTCCTAGGGGATTTTTGCAGTTGTATGAAAAAAAAAAAAACCTCATGGTTCTCCTGGAGGCAGCGGTTTGGATTTCAGATCGAGTTTCTAGGATGGTATTAACATCTTCAGACTTGCCTTAAAAACAACAAAGGGAAAACGTGTTGGTTATTGTCCTGCTCTGCAGTTCTTTACAGTTCTGACTTTGGCTAGGAAAATGCTCTTCAGAGTCCGTGGGAGGAAGCACCGGGCGATGAGGTTGCAGGGCACACAGAATGAGAGGGGTTCCTGGGTCTAGTTCCTCAGGGCTGCCCAAGGGACTGGCCAGAGATCACCCTGGGGTAATCTGGAGGTCACAGCAGAGGTGGTGAATTCTCCTTACAGTTCACTCACATCCACAGAGGGTCAGGGCCACCGTCTGGGCCATCCCTACAGAGCTTGCTGTGGACCCTGAGAGCCGGCTGAGATCTCTGGGGAATGAACCTGGCCCCAGGCCCCAGGCCCACACTCAGTTAGTCCCTCTGTTTGTCCACAAAGCCAAGGGCACAGCCCTCTATCCTGGTGCCACGGTCACAGAGCAGAAGAACCGGCCATGCTCCCAGTTTGCCTCACAAAGGATGCTGGAGTCCCTGTCTGTGGGTCTTTGATGATCCGAGTCTGCAGTTCACCAAGAGGATGAAGCCGTCATGGACCACGGCACCCTCAGCATGGACCCCCATCAGGAGGGATGATGCCGGGGAGCATCAGTGCGAGGTCTCCAACCCAGTCAGTTCCAGTCAACGTGACCACCCCGTCTATGAAATACGAGCGGCCCTGTTTCCTCCTACGAGTTATTACATCCCAAGTCAGATTTTTCTCCTTGTTGAAGTGGTGGTTATGGTTCACTTAGCTTATCACACGATTGTGAATAGTTCATGACAGAAGGTGGAAAGCTCTTGTATCAAACTTGTATTGAGTCAATAAATGCTTAAAGCTGTGGTGGCACACACACCTGCAATCCCAGTACTTGGGAGGCTGAGGCAGGAGGATCTCAGGTTGGAGGACAGCCTCAGCAACTTAGCGAGGCCCTCAGCAACTTAGCAAGACCCTGCTTAAAAATAAAAAAGTCAAAATGAAAGGACTGGGGGTGTGGCTCAGAGGAAGAATGCTCCTGGGTCCAATTCCAGTATAAAAAAGAAAACAAAACAAAAAAGAAAAAGAAAAGAAAATGCTCTTCCCACATACAACATATTTTTTCAGTAATATGCCTTCCTTCTATTCCATTAGATGATACTCCTTCTACCCCTTTTTAGGATGCCTATAGGGTAGTGTTTCTCAAGCTACTCACCTGACTTCATGTGCAGAATCCAAGCCTGTAGGTCTAGGGGCTCAAGATTCTGCCTTTCCAACAAGTAGCCCGGCAAGATCCATGTTTCTGGTCCAGAGATCACCCTTTGAATAGCAAGGAAAACATGCCCAGCCTCTGTGTGTGTGTATGTGTGTGTGTGTGTGTGTGTATGTGTGTGTGTGTGTGTGTGTGCGCTAGAAATTGTAATATTTGGCCAATTTTTCCTCTGCTTTTTAAATACAGTCATGCATCACTTACCAACAGGAATACATTCTGAGAAATGCATCATTAGGCGATTTCATCACTGTGCAAACATCGCAGAAGTGTACTACAGTAAGAAGGCTATGACGTCACCCGGGGAAATAAGGTTAGGGGACCACCCTCATCTATGCAGTCTGTTATTGGCTGCGATGCGGTTATGGTGTGCATGACTGTATTCAAATCTAATGGCTGAAATTTTAACAGAAAACAAACAAAATACCCCACAACTTCATTTTCTCAGTCCTAAACCACAGGCATCTGGTGGACCAGAGCAGTTAACCCATACAGCAAATAGGGAAGATGATGGCGAGAGAAGGAGGGCTCTGGTCTTTCTGTCACTTATGGGCACGTGCTGGCGTTTTTACAGAAAGAAAGTAACACATCTATCAACGTTACTGATGGCATTTGTGGCACAGAAAATCAGATGCTTTCCTGATATTTTTCTTCCTATCCCATCATGAATTGTATTAGCGCCCAGTTACTGAATCTTGCTAACACGTCTCTCAGTAAGTCTGCTGCTTGGGCTAGGTGACCTTCTTCTCAAAGACTTTCAAGTCCTCACTCTGTCTTCATGAAGGAGGTTGCCTTACTTCTGCCCCATGAACATATACTGGCTCATTCTGACCCAATTATGTTAGTCCTTTCTATCTTGTGTAAATTTGGGGGCTCGGGTAAAGGATAAATTCAGTTCCTCTTATTTTGCTGTAAGACTCACTGAAGAGCATCCATTTAATTTCTTCATTGTAGCCTTCTTGCTCCTATTCTCAATCCACTGTCAAAACAACTGAGAGCATAAAAATAATCCTTGCAGAAGGGAGACCATCAGGGTCCAGGAAAGGGATCAAGGGGAGGGAGGAGGAGAGGGAAGGGAAAGTATTAAGGAGTAAAATTGATTAAAGTATGTTATATGCACATAGGAATATGCCACCATGAAACCCACTATTCTATTTAATTAACATGTACCAATAAAAAAATCTGTACAAATAAAGATATTATTATTATTGTTATTGTTATTATTAATACACATCCCCAGCACTTTTTATATTTTAGTTTGAAACAGGGTCTCACTAAGTTGCTGACGATTTCACCAAGTTGCTGAGGTTGGCCTCAAACCTGTAATTCTTCTGTCTCAGCCTCCCAAAGTACTGGGATTACAAACATGAGCCACCACACCCAGGTGAGGGTGTTATTTTATATTTATGAGTCAGTAGAGAGGCAGGCCATGTTCTGTACCTAATTACTCAGGAGTAGAGCTATAAGGGCCTGCGGGAGTGAACCTTCCCTGGAATTCCTAGGCTTTGAGGTACTTAAGATCTTGCCTTTTGACAAATGGTCAAAGGAGAGTAAGGCCATAGGAATGGGGTAGTGGGAGAGGATAGACACGCTGAGGTACTAGACACTGGGGATGGAGTGGAGGCCTGTCCTCAGAGAAGATAGGGAAAAATGGCCCAGAAAAGTGACCAGGGAAGGGAAGAGGGACAAATAAGAAGGAAGAGTTAAAACTTGTCCCTCAAATCAAACTGAGATTAAACATATAATTTTGCCCTGAGATCAATTATGTAAAGAGTTAAGTCTTTACTGCTACTGAGGCCACAATTAAAACAATGAATATTCTAATAGGAAGGAATTTAGACTAAGGATTCCTTAAAGGCCCCTGGGGTGTAAAAGGGACAAGTGTTTCTAGAGGAGGTACAAAATTGACTTGCTGGGGTCCTGGAAAGGAAGGGAGAGTGTGGAGAAAGACGGAACATGGTGCTGTGTCTTGGAAGCTAGTTTCTGCCCAAAACTTGGCAGGGATTCAAACTTATAAGGGGCACCCTTATTTTCTAATCTTACTGTTGTTTTCCAGAATCTCACTCCATAAACGATACTCCCATAACTGAACTCTGAAAGCCAAGGCAGCAAAGAGAAGTCCATTCTCTTAAAATTCCAAGTTCTCATTCCTAGGTCAGATTGAGTGCATGTTGGCAAATGAGACAAAAGAAGCGCCATTTGTCCACAGGCTTTGCTTAAAATAGTTGTTTTGAGGTCTTTAGTAATTTGGAGAAGCATAAAATATATTGGAGGCAATAGGGTTTTATGCCCTTATTTTATAGGAGAGAGGGGGAAGTAACTTGCCCCCGGTCACATAGCTGGTGAGTGATCTGATTAGAACTTGGTTATTATTACATTAAAAAAAAAACTCTCAGCATAATAGTCTTTTCCCTATGCTTTATTTTTTTATTTTTATTTTTATTTTGCAGTACCGGGGATTGAACCCAGGGGCATTCTACCTCTGCGCTACACCCCCGGCCCTATTTTTTATACTTTATTTTGAAACCGGGTCTCACGAAGTTGCGGAGGGCCTCACTAAGTAGAGGGAGAGAGAGAGAGAGAGAGAGAGAGAGAGAGAGAGAAAGAGAGAGAGAGACAGGGAGAGAGAGAGAGAGAGAGAGAGCTGAGGCTGGCCGCGAACCCGGATCCTCCGGTCTCCGCCTCCCAAAGTACTGGGATTACAAGTGTGCACCACCACGGCCGGCTCCCTATGCTTTAAAAACATGTATCAGCTTTCATTTAGGATTTTCATTAAGAATAGAATGGAGTCCTTTTTTATAAACTCAAGAACAAGGTTAACAAATGAAGGTCCATGAAAAGGATGTTTCGATATGTTAATGTTGCTCTTCAAATAGCGATGTCTTCAGGGGACGCTTAGGGACCACTAGCAACTTCCAGAACTCCAGCTGGCTGCCTGGTCTGCCCCAGAGATTAATTAGGAAATGATAGAGAGTGCACCATGGCATTGGTTTGGGCTTCGTCCCTCATCACTTAAACTCTCTGAGTGTACTGGGACCTTCCCAGCGGTCACCTCTGACTTCAGAAAGGATTTGAACTCGTGTGCTTTTTATTGGTTTAGATTTTCATTTGTAGCCAGTTACCGATGAAAGCTTCTATGGGAATCACTCCTGATCGAGACTACATCCACCAGGGGAGAGCTGAACAATTACAGACACACTGTCCTCTGCACAGAGCCACGAAGCCCGTGGGACCCCAGTTAATGCTCCAGCTTTGAGATCACGTTGCCATTTCAAAGCAAATTCTAGCAGCAGATACAATCTTTAGAGCCTCAAAAGTCAGGGCTGGAAACCAGATGAAAACTTGGCCATCAGTATTTTGGACTTGAACCTGCTTTAGCATGGGGGCGGATAAGATGACCTCATAGGTCTTTTCCATATCCAATTTCTGTGAACCATTGTTCTTGGGAACAGATGATTTAATAGGCTAATACATATTTGTATTTGCCCACTCTGCTGTTCCTTGTATTTGTTATATTTTACTTGGTTACCCTGGGAAGAACAAATACATTATGTAAGTCCAGAGACACTCAGAGGTCAAAATCTGCAAAGGGAAGAGTTTGAAGGGATGTGGTCAAGAAAGAGAGAGATGGTAGTGAATAGGAAACCTGAGGTCACAAGTGCTTTCTAGATGTTTCCAGAGCAAAGGTTGAGGAAAACTACCAGGATGTCATGTCTTCTGGTGCTGTGGAAAGAATACAAATACGGAGAGAAAAGACCTAGTTTGAACTCTGATTTTCTAGTTAATAATTATGATGAATCTCAGTTTCCACATAGATAATGGGTTCAACAGTAATTGTCTTACTTATTTCAAGAAGTTGGTTTGAGAATCACATGAAAATATATGTTTGTGTATTACAGTGTAAAGGGATATGTAAATTAGGGACATTATTGTTATTTAATGAAGTGATTGTTATACTCAGCTGAGTTCTGTGTATAAAGAGCTAAGCCAAACCAGTTATGTTTCCTTAAATTAATTGTGGGAGAAAAGACAAGAAACTGACAATAGGAAATTAAAGTTAATCAGTGCACAGGAAGAAAGAGTAGAAAAACCTCCTATGTTCCTGTCTTCTGGTTTGCTCAGTGTGTAATCCAAAGAATACTTCAAACTTGGAGAAATATTCAAAGTCACCATTGATCTTTTCCTTATTATGAATGACTCCTAGAAATTTTTGAAATAATAGTCTAAAAGTCTAATATTTATGAAGCTGATGAAAATAATGTAATTCAGTAAAGATTTTTCTGAGCAGCTTCTGTGTGAAATAGGAAGACTTGGGAAAAAAATTAGTAGAGTATGTGTCTTATTTTCAAGAGTTACAGTTTAAAAAGGAAAAACAAGTTCACAAATATATCCAGTATCATCCAGGGATTAAAATATGTTCAAAATGATTCTCACGGAGTTTTTCTTTGGTTCTGTTTCCTCTCGTATTGCTCCCTGGCACCCACGTGTTCTTTTATGAGTAACCCATTCACTAATCACTGGACACTGTGTGCTTTGGGTTTAGAATGTCCCCAGAAAAGCTCACGTGTTGCAAGCAGGAAGGTTCAAAGGCAAAGCCTGGCTGGAGGAGGTGGGTCACTGGGGACTATATATTTGCCCTGAGTCCTCTCTTCAAGCTCTCTTTACTTCTAGCCACCATGATGTGAGAGAGGTATCCCTCTGTCAAGACTTGTCACTGTGCTTTTCTGCCTTGGAGCCGGCTGACTGTGGACTGAGCCTCCAAAACTGTGAGCAAAAATAAACCTTTTCTCCTCTAAGTTGTTCTTGTCAGGTATTTTGGTCACAGCAACAGAAAAAATGATTAAAACAGACACAGACACCATATCGTGAACATGATTTACCATTTTCCGTCTGTCCTATTGCACTTCATTGTGTTGGTGCCTTAAAATCTACTGAAGCCTCTGACAGTGCCAGTCCTCAGAGGGGCCTCAGCTATTGGCCCTGCTCAGGATGCCACGGCTGCCCACGAGTGCCACTAGTGTACCAACAGCACAAGTAGCATTAAATGTGTAAGTCAGACAGGTATATAAACAAAGTATAATAGTTTGCTAGTAGGAAACTATTGATTCTGCTTGGCTAGGAAAAAGTGGAGGGGTCACAAAATGCTCTCCCAGAAAGAACTCTTTCATTTTTTAATATGAACCACAAATAGGATGTCATTAGAGAAAAAGCAGAGAAGGGCATCCCAGGATTATGACCATGTATGGACAAAAGCACAGAGATTTAAGTGTTCACAACATAGTCTAGAAAAACAAAGTAAAACCTTCTCTCAGAGACAGCACAATTGAATGTTAAGAAGAACAAAAGGAGATAGAACAGAGGCCATCATTGTCTATGAAAGATGAGATGTATATTTCCATGTTTCCATTTTTATACCTTTCTACTAGAGAATGAGAAGTAGAGTTGGTAGTATTTTCCTTCTCATTAAATAATAAAATGGGATTTGAATTAAAATCTCTCTTACATTAAAAATGTAGAATTTGAATGAAAATCCCTTGAAGTCCTGGAGTGAAGACGAGGGCAGGGGTGGATCCAAAGATTAACAGAGCATATTATCAAAATGCCTGATATCTCCATCAACGGATGAGTGGATAAAGAAAATGTGGTCTAAACACACAATGGAATATTACTCAGCCATAAAGAAGAACAAAATTATGCTATTTGCAGGAAAATGGATGAAACTAGAGAATATTATGCTAAGTAAGATCAGCCAGTCTCAGAAAGCCAAGAGTCAGATATTTTCTCTCATTATGGGGAAGCTAGAATGAAAATAGGAAACAAAGGGGACTTCAGTCAAATGAGGAGATGAGTAGAGTCGTGGGAGGGGATTGGGAGAGGAGGTAAGGAGGGGACCAATGAGGCTTGAGGGAGGGACCAGATCAAATAACATTATGTTCATATATGAAGGTATCGTACCAATCTCACTAACATGTATGGGGAGGGAGGAAGGGGCAGTGGGCTGGGTTATGGAGGGAAATACACCAAGTGATATGTGTATGTATTATGTATCCCTTTGAATCTCACTGTGTTGTATAATTACAATGTACCAATAAAATCATTTAAAAATGCATGGACACCTAATTTTCTAAGGGCTCAGAAACTGCAACTATAACCAGAATATGTCACCCGCGGATAGAAAACATAAATTAAATTCAGTTGCCTGTGACTTTAGATCAGAGTCTCTTTACTGCAGCCCTAGAATAGTAATTAGTTCAACTGGATTTCAAATACCATTCACTACCATTGAGTAGTTTCAATCGGAGGACCCGATTAAATCCACAAAACACTCAGGTTTTATTTTAAGGGATAACAATTTTTGTTGAGACTCATGATCTTGCACACCCACACGGCCTGTACCCAATGTAAACAGTGTGGCTTCTTGGTACCATCAACTGCCATACCCTGACAACTCAAAGGTCATCTTTTTTTTTTTGGTACTGGGGATGGAGTACGAGCTACACCCCCAGCCCTATTTTATTCTTTTATTTTGAAACAGGATCTCACTAAGTTGCTGAGGACCTCACTAAGTTGCTGAGGACCTCACTAAGTATCTGAGGCTGGCTGCGAACCTGTGATCCTGCCTCCCAAGTACAGGGATTACAAGCACGCACCACCACGCCTGGCTCATCTTTTTGTATTAAGAAGTGTATTTCCTCTTTTGAGGATGTCTTTATACTCCCTTCTCTACCTCCCTGAACCACTCAATAGGAGCAAGTGCAGTGATTTGCAATCTGTCACGTGCTACCGCAATGTTGTTCTGGTTTGAAGTTTTCATCTTGCTTTTGAGTACATATGATATCCATTGTTCTTTATATTACATTATGAGCTCTTATAAGGTAAGGTCCAACATGTCACTGTTTGAACATTGGCTGTGAACTAATGCTTTGAAATGATGGTGATCATACCAATGCCATTATATGTTCCACATCATCCACTTTGGTTAGTCAGTGTCAAGAAAAAAGGCATCTTTGGAACAGCAGAGGATTTGAAAATCTCCCACAAATTTCAGAGGCAATCAAATTTCTCTGATTTTATGCCCTCAGAGTTTCTCATTACCAGTAAGCCACATATCTGGTTGAATAATCATATTCTCTCTACAATGAAGATCAACGTGTAAAAACCTGGCTCTGGAGACACATTGGGAATTGCTGGTTTGACCAACAAAAGTCTCCTACTTGCATTCTCTTTTAGTCTTACCCTTCTCCATCCCTCTCTACCAGACCTGCATATTCTCCCAACACAACACTTTACACACAGGGCAAAAAGAAGATAATAGTTGTTCTCAGCATACTGTGTATTCAGGTATGCACTAAACAATTTTGACAAGGATGATATCTATTCACTGCAGTAACTCAATGATCCCCATGTTAAAGATGCAGACAATGCAGCTTGGGATAGGCAAGGTCATTTTCCCAAGGTCGCATGGTGAGCAGGTAGCAGGGCTGGGATTCAAATCTGGGTCTGCTGGCTCCAAAATCCATATTCCTCAGCACGATACTCTCAGTCTCCTTCAGTCAGACAATGACCAGGTGGATCTGTGCTAGGAGGTTGGGGACAGAGCTTTATCACTGTGGCTCCTGGGGCTGCCATTATTCCTCTGCTTTTCAATAACATCAACAACCAACATAGAGATTCAGTAAAAAGGTATCTGGATGATGTTAAGATATCTATCATGATATCTTGGAAGAGTATGTGAGTGTGTGTATGGGGGGGGTACTAGAGACTGAACTCAGAGGCATTCTACCTCTGAGCTACACCCCCAGCCATATTTTTTATTTTGAAACATAATCTTGCTAAATTACCACTGCACACTAGCCTCAAACCTGTGGTCCTCCTGTCTCAGCCTCCCAAGTACTGGGATTACAGACATGCGCCATCATGCCTGGTTGGAAGACTGTTCTTTAAAAAAGAGAAAGACATGGTTAATAATGGAATGATGGTTAATAGGAAAAATTCAAGAATTTAATCTAAACAGTAAAATGTAAAATGAGGAAGATTGACACAGGCTAATCTGAAAATGACCTGAATAGCAAAGTGTATGTTGTACTATCTTTTTAAGAGAAAGTGTAAGACAATCTATAAAATAGAATTGAACAGAAAAAGTCTAGGAAAATGAGCTGTTTTCATACACTCAGAAATAATCAAGGTTTTACCAATTTATTATGTACAAATTTGAGTTCCACTTTAAACATGGAGAAGTTAAAGATACTTTAGAGAAAACTGTCAAAAGATAGGAGAAATCCAAAGAGGGAATTGTGGGTTGATAATTAAGGCATTTGATTATTTCCATTTAGAGAAAAAATATCAAGAGTAACTCTCACTGTCTACCTAATATCATTATAAAAGTTGCATTTTTAGTGACTTCTCTTCAGAGTACAATAGAATCCATTTGTGTTTCATATTTATCTCATTTTAGGCAAAGAAATTTTCCTTTATGAAAAATTACACGTAAATCAAGAGTCTTTGCTGAAATCAAACTATGAGCTCAAGCGCAGGAGGAATTCCATTAATAGGTTCAAGTCTGAAAAAAAGAAAATTAAACCCTGAATTATCCTTTCTTATGGGCACTGTGAACAAACCACAGGTCTCCCCCAGTCTCAAATGCCTGCCTTCCAAAAATCCTCCGTAAGTCAGTTTAAGCTATGACTGACATTATAAATTTTTCTAAAGCAATTGAAATGGAACAAAATCAGAACGTCAAAATACTCTCCAAACCCAATCTGACCCAACCTGATATTTCACTTGGTTTGAGTCCCTGGTGTTAAAAATAAAGTGAGTCATACTTTAAATACACCAGACAACTCTATTTCAAAAAGTAATCCTATGGTGGATGCTTTGGGAAAATAAGAACTTTTGTCAAATGAGTAACCATCCACTGATCTAATTGTTTTGAAAATGTCTGTTTTGAGGGTCTGATTTTCTTAAACTCCTTGAATATCTATAAGCTTGGACTGTGATGATGTGGCAAAGCTAGGTATAGCTAATATTTGCTTGGTCCCTAGCACCTACAACCATATTAACAAGACAACCTTGCTGATTATTATTATCTGTGGTGCTGGGGGATTGAACCTAGGGGCATTGTACCTCTGAGCTATACCCCAGTTCTATTTTATTTTTTTTATTTTGAAACGGGGTCTTGCTAAGTTGCTGAGGGCCTTGATAAATTGCTGAGGCTGGCTTCAAACCTACAATCCTCCTATCTCAGCCTCCCAAGTACATGGATTACAAGCCTGCACACCAAGCTCTTGTTGATTATTTTAAATTAATAATCAAGCAAATTTCAGTGACAAATGGTACAATTTAAATTCTTTTACAGAGACTTCAGGCTGGAGAAGTTGACATCATATACTTCCCACACATAGAAATTTTAGGAACTTTAGCCGGGTGTGGTGGTGCATGCTTGTAATCCCAGTACTTTGGGAGGCAGAGACTGGAGGATCTGCGTTCACGGCCAGCCTCAACTCTCTGTCTCTCTCTGTCTCTGTCTCTCTCTGTCTCTCTCTTTCTCTCTCTACTTAGTGAGGCCCTCCGCAACTTCGTGAG
>PVJS01041918.1:0-17743 GCA_004027185.1 Glis glis
CATTCTCAATATCATGTATGAGTAAGGGGAGGGAGTGAGGATGGAGCAAAGGGGAAGCTCATCAATTGCTGGGTGCATGTATGTCCTATCTCTTTGAATTACATTATGTTGTGAGAGTACAATGCACCAATGAAAGTATTAAAATTATTAAGATGAGTAACAAGAACATGGAAAAAATCAAGAGTATTTCCTTACATCAATAGTGAATTGCTAAAAAAACAGCCAGGGAAACAATTGCATTCATAACAGTTTTAAAATAAAATAAAATACTTAGAAATAAATTTAAGCAAAATGATGAAAGCCTTTACAAGGAAAATTGCAGAATATTGAAAAAAAGAAATAAAACAAAACACCATCAGATTAAAAGAACTTTCATATTCATGGAGAGACAGATGTAATATGTTTAAATGTCCACAGATCCAAAAGCAATTCCTCAGTCAACATTCTCACTGTTCTAATCCAAAGTGACTAACCACACAATTTAGAGGGAAGATTTATTTGCTCAAATTTTTTTGGAGATTCTGGGTTCAATCCATGTGAGGTCAGGGTCTGAAGCTCAGGGCATGGTCAAGGGAAGTGAAGAGGAGAGCACTAGGTTCCACTCTCACATCATGGAGGCTGGAAGCAGAGAGAGAGCAAGCAAGGGGATCAAGTACCATATATAATATGGTCCATATATAATCCCCAAGGCCCCACTTACAAGCACTCACTTTATCCAGCCATACTTACTGATAAGATCACAACCCTCATGATTCAACTATATCAACCCTGAGCTCTTCAAGGGATATTGTATATCTGACTATAACATTCCATCCCTGGCCCCTGAAGAGTTCATGCCCAGTTCAGAATGCAAAATACATTTAGTCCATCTCTAAGTGTTCTTAAGAGTTCCAGCATAGCTCAAAAGTCCAAAATCCATAGACTCCTCTGAGTCTCAAGGTGAATTCTTGGTTGTGAGCCCCTTTAAAAGAAAATAAAAAGCAAATTACATGTATCAAATATACAATGGTACAGATAAACATTTGCATTCCAAAGGGGAGGAACAGAACCATGGGAAGAAGGAATGGGACCAAAATCTAGCAGGGCAAGCATTTAATCCTGTAGCTCCACTTCTGGCATTTGGGGCACATGGTGGTGAGACATCATCTTCACGGGGCCTTAGCAGTCCTGCCCCTATGGCCAGGTTGATTGCAATGGATAGCATACTGGCTCTGCCAGCCTGGCTTCATGGCTAGCAGCTTGTAGCCTTTCGTCACAGACATTCCACGTTTCTGGCATTTCTAAATCATGGGGAGGGGGGAGGTCTTGCAACCTTGACTTCACTTTCCACAGCTTCACAAATTGCAACATTTGGGCCTGCTTTTATGGATTCTGACCCTTCCATATGTTTCCTCTGCCAACTTAATCAGCCCATCATCTTTAAATCTGGCCTTACGAAAAATTTCAGGACATGGGCAAAATGCGGGTAAATTCTTTGCCAGAATGTAACATGTGTGGCCTTTATTCCATTTTTTATGTCCTATTTGCCCTCTGAAATCTCCTGAGCACAGTCTCTACTATCCTCCTTTCTATCAGCATTCTGGCCCTTCCAAATTCCTCTGACAAAAGAGTCCCAATGACTCAAAATCCACATGGTCAAACTTAGAAAGAGCTCTGACCCCATTCTCTTGCACCAATTTCTGTCTCAGTCAATATTCTCACTGTATTATCCAAAATTACTGACCACACAACTTAGAGGAAGGAAGATTTATTTGCTCATAGTTTTTGGAGATTCTGGGTTCAGTCTATGATCAGTCTATTTGAGGCCAGAGTCTGAAGCTGAGGGCATGGCATCAGGAAGCAGAGAGAGGGAGAGCACTAGGCTCTGCTCTCACATTGTGGAGGCCAGAATCAAAGAGAGATAAAAGCAAGGGTATCAGAAACTATATATAAATCCCACGGCCACATCCCCAGGGACTCACCTTCTCCAGCCATAACCTACTGGCCCAGGCCATTACCCAGATACTACTGATGAGATAAAAATCCTCATGACTTAACTATATCAACCCTGAGCTTTTCAGGAGACATTCTATATCTGAGCAAAACAAGTGATATATAGATTAAATACCCATCAAAATACCAATGGTATTCTCAGGACTAGAAAAAAATCCTAAAATTCATATGGAAAAATAAAAGAGCCAGAATAGCCAAATCAGTTCTGAGAAGAGTAAAGCTGGAGACATGTCAATACCCCATTTCAAAATATACTAGAAAGCCATAGTAATAAAAACAGCTTAAAACTTTAATTAAAATTGGCAAATAAACTAATGGAACAGAACAGAGGACACAAAGAAAGACATATATGGCTATAGTCATCTAATTTTGACAAAAGTGCCAGAAAACCATGTTGGAGAAAAAAACACCTTTTTATCAAATGGTCCTGGGAAAACTCGATATCCAAAATGCAGAAAATTGAAATTAGAAACCCTATCTCTCACACTACACTGAAGTCTACTAAAATGGACCAGAGACATAGGAATAAGACGAGAAAATGTGCCACTGATAGAGTACATAGGAAGCCAGGCATGGTGGCGCACGCTTGTAATCCCAGTACTTTGGGAGGCGGAGACCGGAGGATCCGGGTTCGCGCCCAGCCTCAGCTCGCTCTCTCTCTCTCTCTCTCTCTCTCTCTCCTTAGTGAGGCACTCTGCAACTTCGTGAGACCCGGTTTCAAAATAAAGTATAAAAAATAGGACCGGGGGCGTAGCGCGGAGGTAGAACGCCCCTGGGTTCAATCCCCGGTGCCGCAAAAAAACAAAACAAAACAAAAGAATACATAGGGTGAATATTAGTATTAGGCAAGATTTCCTCAATGTCACTCCTATAGTTCAGGAAATAATATCAAGAATCAGTAAATAGGATGACACCAAATTTAAAAGTTTCTGCACAGAAAAAAATAATTAGCAACATGAAAAGAGAGCTTACAGAATGGGAAATAAACTTTTCCAGCTACTCATCTGACAAGATTAATATCCCAAATATATAATGAATTCAAAATACCTTTAAACCCCTCAAATAACCCATTTAATACATTAGTAAATGTACTAAACAGATACTTCTCAAAGAAGACACACGCAGTCAACAGTTATATGAAGAAATGTTCAGAATCTTTAGCTATCAGGGAAATATAAATAAATCCACATCGATCATCAAGAATACAAACAACAAAGAGCTTTGGCAAGAATGAGGAAAAAGTTACACTTATATACTGCTGGTGGGATTGTACATAAGTACAGCCTCTATGGAAATCAGCATTGAGATTCCTCAAAAAACTAAAAAGGGAAGTACCACATAATTCATCTATATCACTCCCTGGTACTTATCTAAAACAATTAAAGACAGCATGCCTTAGAGATACCTGTGTTACCATGCTAATAGCAGCAGGATTCATAATAGCCAAGGTATGAAATCAGCCAAAGTGTCCGTCAACAGATGAAAGGATAAAGAAAATATAGTATGTGTACACAATGGACCTTTATTCAGCCACGAAAAGTACAAATTTCTGTCATTTGTAGAAAAATCGATGGAACTGGAAAGCATCATGTTAAGGGAAATAAGGCAGACTCTGAAGAAAAGTGTCATATATTTTCTCATATATAGAAGAAAGAAAAAAGCAAAAAAAGAGGTTCACATAAAAATCAAAGGGAGTCTCTCTCTCTCTCTCTCTCTCTCTCCCTGTCTCTCTCTTTCTCTCTCTACCTAGTGAGGCCCTCCGCAACTTCGTGAGACCCGGTTTCAAAATAAAGTATAAAAAATAGGGCCGGGGGTGAAGCGCGGAGGTAGAACGCCCCTGGGTTCAATCCGCGGTACCGCAAAAAAAAAAAAAATCAAAGGGAGATTAGTAGGATAGATGAAAGGTATGAGGGTGAGGGAAAAGTAGAGGGCAAGAAGCAGCAATATTAGAGAGTGAAATTAAATTATGCTGTGTGTATTTATGAATATACAGCAATGTGACTCACAAGTATTCATAATTAATATGCACAAATAAAAAAAAATAAAACCTAAAAAATTGATCTACTGGGAAAAAAGCCATTTGAGCAAGTAAGTGGTGAGAGACATGTTGAAAGAGAAAATAGCTACATTATCCATCATCTAATTATCTTGTAAAGTCCTTCCCTTCTACAATAAAAATTAAAAAGCTTCAAAATTATTTTCAGTGCACTAAAAAGTAAGTATTAATTTAGAAAATTTGTTGGCCTGGTGAAAACTCTGTGTGTGTGTGTGTGTGCATGTGTGTGTGTGTGTGTGTGTGTTACTGGGGGTTTTACCCAAGGGCATTCTATCTCTGAGCTACACCCGTAGCCTTTTTTTATTTTTTCGTTTTTTGAAACAGGATCTTATTAGGTTACTGAGAGTCTCACTACATTGCTGAGGCTGTTCTTGAACCTGTGATCCTCCTGTCTCAGCCTCCTAAGTACTAGTGTTACAGGCGTGCACCACCACAACCAGTTTCATGAAAACTTGTAAGGCCTTTCTCAGGCACTATTGCAGATCAACTAATATCAATTGAGGAACTAGTGAGTGACTGGTAAGTGCTTTAAGTGGCTCCCCTCTACCCCTGGAGGTCATCGTTGATTTTTGGTAAATTCCGCCCATGCATGTAGTTATTCCCAGAGAACAATCTATAGCATTGAAGTCTTGGAAATAGGTGAAAACTGGAAAAAACAAATCTAACCATTTTCTGCTCCTTTAATAAGTTAATGTTTTAGAACCTTAAGTCCACAAACCTGGATGGATCCCAGAGGTCATAAAGGGTCTTTTGCATGGTGTAGACCAAAGATGAAGCAAAATTCAGAAACTAGGTGCTTCCTCACTTGAATATATTTGGCCGGTCTCCTCTGTCATAGGGACTTGATTTTTTCCCTGTAAAGAATGATTTAAGGTGCTTAAAAATTCCACACCAAGTCTCAGAAGAGTGAACAAACACTATCCCCACATGCCCTGTGAGCCTCAGTTTCTCCTCTAAAATGAAGAAGTTGGGTAAAACCAAATAGTCATTTCTCCTCACCAGCAGATCTTGCTTAGGAAAGGGAAAATACATTAATATAAAAATTTCAGCAACAACATCTGAAATTTCAATAAACCCAGATGGAGGCATAATTCATTGTGGAGGTCAGTGAGACATTGGAGGAATCAGTTACAGTTTCACTTCTAGCAGTCTCAGGTGCTGACAATTATGGTCCTCAAGTTGCTAGGGACTCCATGTGGTTGTCAAGGTGCCTGTGGTCAGCACCTGTGCATTGCCTATTAGGTCTTTGGCATTGTACTTAGTGCCTAGTTCCTGAGTGTTGCCCTTGACACTTTGGGTGGGCTGTGCCATGCCTGTGTCTGCTGGGAGAATTAGGTTTGCTCACTGCGCATCATAAACGAAACAGATAAGAATACCTGCCTTCATGGATTTTATGTTTTTGTGAAGGAAGATAAAAATAGTAAAATATATAGAAAATAGAATGTCAAAAGGTGATAGAAACTATGGAGAAACAAAGCAGCGAAATGGTATTTGTGTAGTGGAGAGAGGGACTTGCCACTTTCATTGGATTATTTTCAGGAAACACTTAACTAAGACGGTGGCATTTTCTCAAAGAATTGAAGGCAATGAGGACACAGGCCATGCAGATAATGGAAGGAGGAGCTTTCTTTGTTTGAAAACCAGCAAGTGGCCAGTGTGACTGGAGAAGAGTGAGCAATTTGAATTGGTGGGAGAATTAAGAAAATTAAGTTAGAGAGGTAAGGACAGATAGATTGTGCAGACCTGGTAGGTCACTGAGAGATTTGTACTGAGCGGATTTATATTATGGAAAACAACCCAAATACAATTTCAGTCATTTCAAGAATACTTATTGTAATTTTGACCAATACAGGTTATTTATTCATTAATAGTCCATGCAAATTTTATACAACTTATGCTCTTCTAGGGAAGAGAGAGAGAGAGAGAGAGAGAGAGAGAGAGAGAGAGAGAGAACAGGTTGGACAGTCCATTTACCACAGTCCTCAGATTGCTAGGGACCCCATGTGGTTGACAAGTTGCTCCTGGTCAGCAGGTCTTGAACCTGAGCATTGCCTACTAGGTCTTGGCCATTGCACCTTGTGCCTGGTGCCTCTTAATACCCTTGGTGCTGTGTCACATCTGTGTCTGCTGTGAGTTAGATTTGCCCACTGTGCACCATGCTGGAGTGTGATGAGCCATACCTAGGTGTGCTTTGGGAGTGAAGTCCCTCTTTGGCTTTAATGAAACTTTTTCTTAAAAAATATGTGATGTTAGACTACAATGCACCAATAAAAACATATAAAAAATAAAATAAAATAAAAAAATATGTACTTCATACAAGATTTAAGATGAGGAGTTAAGTGATTTGATGCATATTTTAATAGGTTCATTACCTGCTGGTTTGCAAATAGACTGCAAGAAGAGTGCAGACACAGAAATCTGTGAAATAATTTAAGGGAGATATAATAAGGCTTAGACTAGGGTATTAGCAGAAGAGTTACTGAAAATGGTGTTTCTGGATGCAGTTTTAGGTAAAAGTGAAGCACTTTTCTAACTGGTTGGATAGAGTTTGTGATGAACAACTAGAACAATAGAATTCCCATTTAGATAAATGTGAACGCTTTTTTTTTTTTTTGCGGAACTGGGGATTGAACCCAGGGGCATTCTACCTCTGAGCTACACCCCCAGCCCTATTTTTTTATACTTTATTTTGAAACCGGGTCTCACTAAGTTGCGGAGGGCCTCACTAAGTAGGTAAATGCTTTTTATAAGTAATCCTGTACTTACTGGATTAAGGGAAGAAACCAGTTTCAAACATGTTAAGTAGAGATTCCTACTAGAAACCCGAGTGGAGAGCATTCGGATGTGGTGGCGCACACTTGTAATCCCAGTACTTGGGAGGCTGAGACCAGAGGATTCGGGTTCGCAGCCAGCCTCAGCTACTTAGTGAGGCCCTCCGCAACTTAGTGATACCCTGTTTCAAAAAATAAAGAATAAAAAATAGGGCTGGGGGTGTAGCTTGGAGGTAGAATGCCCCTGGATTCCATCTCCAGTACCACACACACACACACACACACACAAAGAAACCCAAGTGGAGTAGGCAACTGGATATATTGGTCTGTAGTTTGTCAGCGATATGTGGGCTAGAAATGAAAACTTTTCCATTTTCAGCTTATAGATTATATTTCAAACTACTGAACTTGAAGTCTTCAAGGGGGTGAGAAAAGAGAGAAAAGAATAGATATGAAATGAATGAATATTTCAGTCCTTCAATGTTCAGAATCAGAGAAAATTAGGTAAAACTAACAATAGCAAACTGAAAAGAAGCTACAAATGCAATAGGAGTGAAGGCAGACAATGAGTGTCCTTGAAGTCAAGTAAAATGATATGCTGAGTCATCTGCCATTTGATTCCTGAAGATAAAAAATGAGAATGAACCACTGGGTTTTGCAATGTAGAGGTCATTGATGATTTTTACAAAAGATATTTCAGTACAATGGTGAGGATAAAACCTAAATGAAGAATATTTAAAAGATAATAGGAAGAAAGAATTTGGACAGGAGATCAGACTCCTTTCTAAGTGGTATATTGTAAAGGGTAGCAGAAAAATGAAGCAGTTATGGAGAGATGTAAAATCAAGAAAGGATTTAAAAATATTTTAATATGGAAGAAATTAAAAATCAGTGTTAAATACAGAAAGGCATGTGTAATGAAAGAGGGGAATGGAAAGGAGGAGAGAAAGACAGAGATGAAGGCAGGGATTGAGGGAGAGTATAATGTTAATATTACAAAGAACAGTAATTCAACCTCTTCTCATTGTTGACAAGGAACCTCATATCCCACTGATTCAGCAAAGCAGAAATTTTCTAGCACAGGCCCATATATTCCATTACCCAAGGATAGTTCCTCCATAATTTTTTCCTCATTGTTCATGTTAAGCATTTTTAATCACAGCAAATTCACTGAGCAGCTTTTCTCTCCTTCTTAGAGACCTGTAATCTCTTGCTCCCCCTGTAGTCTGCGTGCAGAACTGCAGTTCTATTTTGCTGCAAGGATCACATTTGTTTTTAGTGGTTTCCAAACAAGGCTATCGGTGCTGTGAATGCTTCAAATCAGGTGAGACAAATATCATTCCTTACACTAGGCAGGGAATTTGGTGCATGACTCACTCTTTTGTTTTCATTTAAGGGACGGGACCCCAGCATGAGAGGTATCCTGCCAGTGGTACTACACTAGGTTGGATGGTTGGATGAAGGTGGTGGCAGAGGTGACCATGTAAAATGTCACAAACTCTCCTACTCTTTTGCTGGAATCCCTTCTTAGTGTTACATTCATCTGGGTGCTGTGGCTTCTCAGTTGGTTTCTATATGTTTTGCAAGGTATTTTGGTAAATATTTAATATATATATATTTTTCTCATAATGGAGAAAAAAAGAATGAAAAATAAAGACAAAGGTTCATAGTCTATCATCTTGATAGATTAACTAATTTAGGAAACATTTTAAAAATAACTCTTTTCTTCAGACCAGTAAAATAGTGAAAGGGGACTTAGGTAGGAAGGGAGGAAGGGAGGAAGGGGAGTAAGGAGTCTTGAGGAAGAAAACAGTTCAAATAATACTATGCCTTACATGAAGATATCACTACCAATCTCACTAACACATGCGGGGATGGGGGAGGGAGGAGCAGGGTGGGATGCAGAGGGAAATATACCAAGTGATGTGTGCATGTACATATGTTTGTATCACTTTAAATCACACCATGATGTAGAATTATAATGCACAAATAAGAATATATAACTCTCTCCTCCCCTTTTTCTTTCTCTCTCCTCTCTCCTCTCTCCTCTCCTCTCTTCTCTTCTCTTCTCTTCTCTTCTCTTCTCTTCTCTTCTCTTCCCTTCCCTTCCCTTCCCTTCCCTTCCCTTCCCTTCTCTTCTCTTCTCTCTCTCTCTGTCTGTCTCTCTCTCTCTCTTTCTCTCTTTCTCTCTCTCTGCCTCTCTGCCTTTCAGCAGAATATGTATGACATTGGATAGGAGTTATATTTCTGGTTATTTCATTGTTTAGTGGGTAAAACATCAAGGTTTAGGCAGGTTATGTATTTGGTAGACTCAGAGATGTCTGCTTTACTACTTATTTAGTAAAGAAGTATTTTCCAGCTGTAGGAAGAGTAATAGCTGGCCACATCCAGTGACTAGCTCTTTCTTTTCTACCTCAGATTTCATTTTAAGGTTGTGCTATTCTCTGTGATAGTTTGGCCAGTGACTTAACAAGGCAGTGATAGTTAAGGTCATGATCTTCTTTTTGAAATCCCAAGCCAAATATGGTACATTATCTCTGCCCAACAGAGGATATATCTATAATAAAATCTTTGAGCTGGGCACGGTGGTACATGCCTATAATGCCAGTATTTTGGAGGCTGAGACAGGAGGATAGCAGGTTGGAGGCCAGCCTGAGCAACTAAGTCATGACTCTCAGCAATTCAGCAAGACTGTTTCAAAATAAAAAATGAAATGGGGCTGGGGGTGTAGCTTAGAAGGAGAATACCACTGGATTCAATTCCTAGTACCACTAAATAAGAAAGAAGAAGGCAGGCAGGAAGGAAGGAAGGAGAAAGAAGAAAGAAAAAGAAAGAAAGGAAGGAAAGAAGGAAGGAAAGGAAAGAGAAGAGAAGAAAGAAAAGAAAAGAAAAAAAGAAAAGAAAAGAAAAGAGAAGAGAAGAAAAGAAAAGAAAAGAAAAGAAAAGAAAAGAAAAGAAAAGAAAAGAAAAGAAATCTTTGTTACATGTTTCCTTTTTGGGCAGGCAGAGAGTTTCCAAGGTTGGCATCACAGTCTGATGATTCCCAATGTCCAATCTTACTTCTTTCCTTTTTTCCCTATAGGTGTCATTTTCCAATCAACTATTTCCAGTCTTAACTCTAGCTCAGCATTTTATAGCTAGAGAACAATACTACCATAGGTGCTTATCCAGTTGTACACAATTATTTGCAGCAGTTGGTTTCAGAGCAAAGATTAACAATAATACCACCTTGCACATGTATTGCAATATATAAAAGCTATTTTCACATTGTCTGTTGGAAAAGGAAAACACTCATTTTCATTCATTCAGAAAATATATACTGAGCACTTATACATTGATTGTTCCTGGTACAGCTGAGTGCACAGTGACCCAGAAAAGTGACTCGTATAATTCAGAGCCAGAAAGAAACTCCAGGTATTCCGATTCCCAGTTACAGCACATTTTACATTTTATCATGTTGTTTCTTTGTTTATAGTCTTGATATTACAGTGCTGCTTGCATTACTTCTGTTTCCATTCGAGTGTGCCCCAAACTCACACTGCACTTACACTTAGAATGACAGATAGTTGCCTGAACCCCAAACCTTCTTAAGAAACCCTTTTTAAATTTATTTCTTGTTACTTAATTTCATAATTTAATTGAATTTAATTTAGTTAGTTTTTGGTACTGGAGATTGAACCAAGGGACGTTCTACCTCTGAACTAGCCCTATTTTATTTTTAAACATGGTCTCAAGATGGCAGGTGGGAGAGATGCAAAGCCTGGGAGCTCCACAGGAAAATCGATTGAAAGGAATCTTTCCCCTATGCTTTCTAAGGTAAGAGAGCAAAGACTGAAACAACTAAGGAGTACAGGATTATTAAAGAGTCAAGCTAACAGTCTCTAATCCCTAGAAATGAGCTCATTTCTAAAAACTGAGCAGTCAATGGCAAAGGGACCAACTCTGGGGGAGTGGCCTTCAGAGCCCTGAGGCCTAGTGCACTAACCACCCCCCACCCCCACCCCACCCTGCAGACTCAGAGCCAGAGGGGCAGCCAGCTAATGCTTCATGGTCCTGCAGACACAGTCCAGCCTCCCTCTCCAGTGCCCACAAGCCTGTCGTGGCATAGGTATCCCCGCATTGAGCAGAACTGAGCGGAGCCTCACCCCCACCCCACCCTGCTGACCCAGCACTCAAAATTACTCACGTTGAAAGGTGCTGAGCAGAGTCCCAGTAGAAGCAGCTCAGCAAGCCACAGCGATCCCAGAGAGTGTTCCCAGCGCTGAGCATAGCTGAGAGAGAAGAAATTTAGACCTCCCCGCCAACACAGCTTAACCCTGGCCACAAAATTAGCATCAGTGGGACCAGTGTAGGCTGGGATTACTTCTGAAAAGCCAGCACAAATGGCTGCAGCCTCTGGTTGGTCCCAGAGGTCTGGTGATACAGGCCCTGAGGAGTAGACCATCAGCATAGCATACCTAACTGCTGGCAGCTCCACTTCTTCAGGCCAGCTGGTGTGGGCAGCCTTTCTACCAGCAGGGCTTATCTCCCATGTGAAATCAGAGGCAGTAATGCCTGCTTAGGAGGGAATTGCCTCCTAGAGCTAGAGTGGGCAGTGATGGTTGTGATGTGCCCCCTTAAGAAACCCTCACCAGCACAGCTCACAGAACCACCCCTCGCAGACCAGACCATAAACTCCTACTGGTAGCTGGTGCTGGCATGCATCCCCTCTGGAACGACCTACCCACAGGCATGGAATCAGTGTCAGCACACTGACTTAAGCCAGGAACCACCACCAATGCTAGCACGGGGAGCAGCTTTGGCAGCAACCAGGTCTTGCTGAGGGGAATCCCCAAAGCACCACCAGCAGCTGGCCCAGGACGGATTTCCCAGAAGCAGGGCCTACTGCCAAAATGGAATCAGCTCCAGCAGGCCATGCAGACCTTGGAATGCAATAGGGTGTGGCCCACTTCCCTTGAGGAGCCAGCAGCAGCAGCAGCTACTGTGCAGACCCCTATACCAGCTGTTCCCACAGGAAAGAAGAGAGCCCTCAGGTCTCTTTGACAGAGCGGCCCACCAACCTCAGTGGGATCAACATCATTGGCATGACCTCAGACCCAGGGGTGCCAGTGACCAGGAACCCCTGGCAGGCTTTCCCAGCAGAACAGCATGACTCATCCTATAGACTCAGCGGCAACCACACAGACTCAAACTACAAGGGTTCCAACTTAGGTTGTAGAGAACCTGAGAGCCAGTGCACCAACCCCACCACAGAAACAAACCCTGTTGCCAAGCTGGTGCAAGCAGGGTCCAAGCAGGAGAGTGCCTCCAGGTCCTGTCACTAGTGCCCCCTGACTCCTGGACACAGCACAGGGGGAGTAGAACCTATCATATGCACAGGCCCCACATGCTTTCAGGTCAGGCTCCCAGGATCCCTGTGTCTGCAGACAGGGAGAGGATCTTCTCCCTCCCCCACCCAATAAACCATCAGCAAAGCTCCCTGGTGAATGGTAGACTATGCAAATCTTAAACTAAACCAGAAACGAGTTGAGAAAAGATTCACATGATCTCAACCCTCTCAGATCCAGCTTGCTAAAGGATAAACACAGACTATACCATGCAGAGGCAAGATAAGCCCACAACCATTTACAGCAGAAGAAAACTCCTTCCTTGAAACTTCACTACTAAGCTCAAGTCCCTATTCAAAGTAAAAAAAAATAAAGAATCAGTGCAAAGTAAAAAAATATTAAAGAGTCAGTGAGGGCTGAGTTTAAATGCCTGATTATAAGAAGCAGATGCTCAGAGACTAATTCATATCCCACCTCAAGTCTCACTATTAAAAGGTGACTATTGTCTCTACTCCCCACCTTTCTAGTCACATCTGCCCCTTCCAATTTCCTCTCAGAAATCAGTTCCAAAGACACACAAAACAAATGGTCAGACATAGAGCAGTGACCCCACTTCTGGTACCAATTTCTGTCTTAGTCAACATTCTCATGGCTATATAATCCAAAGACCTGACCATACAAATTTGAGGAATGAAGATTTATTTGCTCATGGTTTCCTTGGGGATTTTGAGTTCAGTTCATGTGAGGCTGTGGACTCTGGATCTCAGGGCATGATGATGGGAAGCAGAGAGAGGGAAAGTGCAAGGCTTTGCTTTCACATCATGGAGAACTGAGGCAAGATGGATCAGGGAGAGAGAAAAAACAATATATAATCCCCAAGGCCACACTCCCAGGATTCCCTCCTTAGCAACCAAGCCCTGCTTCCAACATTGCTACCTTGTTTCCATGATGGAAACTGTCCCCCTAGGGGGACAGTCCATATCCAAATCATTGCACTAACTTAACTAAAATAAATAGATAACAGACCCAAATTTCTTGGATAAGAGGTGAAAAAGGAGATGCCATCACAGATAATGTAGAAATTCAAAAAAGTATTAGAAACTATTTTGAAAACCTATACTCCAATAAACCAGAAAACCTAGAAGAAATTAAATTTATAGATAACCTGCAATCTACCTATACTGAACCAAGAGTATAGAGAAAACCTAAACAGACCAATAGGGAAGAAAGGGATCAAAACAGCAATTGTGTGTGTGTGTGTGTGTGTGTGTGTGTATGTGTGTGTTACTGGGGATTGAACCCAGGAGAATTCTACCTCAAAGCTACACTCCCAGCCCTATTTCATTTTTTATTTAGAAACCCTTTCTCACACATGAGTCTTTGAATATTAATTGCTTCTTGATGAAGCTATTCCAAAAAGAAATGATCTTATGACAGACTAATGTTTTTCTTTACTGCAATAACTTTAAGGACTAAAAAAAAAAAAAACAATAGAAGTCTCCCATTAAAGAAAAGTCCAGGTCCAGACCGATCCCCAGCTAAATTCTACAAGACCTTTGTAAAAGAACTAAGACCAATGCTCCTCAAATTATTTCATGACATGGAAAAACAAAATACTACCAAAACTCATTCTACAAAGCCAGCATCACCTTAATTCCAAATCTAAAGACACCATGAGTAAAGAAAATTACAGATCAATATCATTGATGAACATGATGCAAAAAATTCTTAGTAAAATACTAACAATTTGCCTTCAAAAGTATATCAAAAGAATAGTTCGTCATGAACATGTTGGCTTTAATCCAGGGATGCAAGCGTGGTGCAACATATGCAAATCAATAAATGTAATCCATGACATTAATAGAGCTTAGCACAAAAATCGCATGATCATATCAATAGATACAGAAAAAGTATTTGACAAAATCCAATACCCTTTCATGATAAAAACACTGATGAAATTAGGAATAGAATGATCCTATCTCAGCATCATAAAGGCTATATATGATAAACCCAAAGCCAACATCATAATGAATGGGGAAAAACTGAGAGAATTTCACTTAATATCAAGAACAAGACAATGATGCCCTCTGTTACCACTCCTATTCAACATAGTACTTGAAACTCTAACCACAACAATAAGACAGGAGAAGAGAATTAGAAGAATATAAATAGGGAAAGAAGAATTGAAATTATCTTTGTTCTCTGATAATATCCTTTACTTAGAAGATCCAAATTACTCAACCAGAAGACTTCTAGAGGTGATAAACAGCTTCAGCGAAATAGCTGAATACAAAATCAACTTAGGAAAATTACTAGCATTCCTATACACCAATCATGAATCACTTGAAAAAGAAATCCAGAAACATTTCCATTCAAAATAACCTTAAAAAGATAAAATACACAGGAATAAATTTAACAAAGGAGTAAAATACCTCTACAATGAAAATTATAAAGCACTATAGAAAGAGACTGAATACCTTAGAAGATAGACAGACCTCCCATGATCGGAGTAGGCAGAATAAATACGATCAAAATGGACATCCTACCAAAAGTAATCTATACATTCAATGCAATCCCTATTAAAATACCCTGGTCATTCTTCACAGATCTAGAGAAATCAGTCATAAAATTCATATGGAAAAACAAAGGACCCAGAATAGGCCATAGCAATAGCCTAAAACCCCAAATAGCCAAAAACAAAATGCCCAGCAATAAGAATCATGCTGAAGGCATCACAATACCTGATTTCAAATTATAGTGCAAAGCAATAGTAATAAAAACAACGTAGCATTTGCAATAAACAGACACATAGACCGATGGAACAGAACAGGATACTCAAAAACAAATCATCATATTTATAGCCAGTTTTTTTTTTTTTTTTTTTTTGCTAAAGTTACCAAAAACATGCTGGGGAAAAGACAGTCCTTTCAACACATGGTGTTGGGAAAAGTGGTTATTCATTTGTAGAATAATGGAATTAAATCCCAACCTCTCACCCTGCACAAAAATTAACTAAAGATGGATCAAAGACTGAGACATTAGACCAGAAATTTTGAAACTGCTAGAAGAGAGCATAGGACCTGCACTCCAGCATTATAGATACTGGCATAAGTGTCCTCAGTATGACACCAAAAGCTCAGGAAATTAAAACAAGAATTAATAAATGGTATGACATTAAGTTAAAAAGCTTCTTTGCAGCAAAGGAAACCATCAAGAATCTACAGAGAGAGCCTACAGAATGGACGAAAATCTTTGCCACCTATCCCTCTGATAAAGGACTAATATCTAGAATATACAAATAACTTAAAAAACTTAACATTAAAAAAACAAATAGCCCAATAAAAATGGGCACTAGAACTATTTACTTCTCAAAAGAATAAATACAAATGGCTAATAAATATATGAAAATTTTCTCAACATCATTAACAATCAGGGAGATGCAAATCAAAACTACACTGAGACTCCATCTAACTCCAGTTAGAACGACAATCATCAAAAACACAAAGAATAATAAATGCTGGTGAGGATGTGGGAAATAGGAACTCATACACTTTTGGTGGGACTACAAACTATATAGCCACTATAGAGATCATTGTGGTGGTTTCTCATAAGATTGGAATGGAACCACCATGTGACTTAGTGATACTGCTCCTGGTAATCGTTTCAAAGGAATTGAAGTCAGAATATTATTGCAATACATGCATATCTATATTTATAGCAGCACAATTTACAATAGCCAAATTACGGAACCAGCCTAAGTGTCCATTAGCAGATGAATGGATAAAAAATATGTGATGTATACACACAGTGGAACTTTGCTCAGCCATAAACAAGAACAAAATTATCTCATTTGCAGGAAAATGGAACTCAAGAATGTTATGCTAAGTGAGATTAGCCAGTCTCAAAAAAATGAATAACTATTTTCTCTTATATGTGAAAATAGACAAAAATTGGGAAACAAGGGTAACATCAGGTAGAAGAGCAGAGACTCCAGTAGATTTATGGAGGAGGTTTATGGGAGGGAGGTGGAGGATGTGGAGACATACAGAACTTAACAGCTGAAATAATGCTATGTACATATATAAAAGTACCAGCTGCAATCTCAAAGTCATGTATGGTGTTTTAGTCAGCATTTTTCACTGTTATAATCCAAAGACTGGACCATATAACTTAGAGGAAGGAAGATTTATTTGCTCACAGTTTCCTTGTGGATTTAGTGTTCAGTCCATGTGAGCCCAGGGACTGTGGATATCAGTGCATGGTGGTGGCAGGAAGAGGAGAGAAGGAGAAAACAAGACTTCATTCTCACATCATGGAGGCTTGGAAGCAAGAGAGTGAGGGAGGGGAGGATAAACCATATGTAATCCCAGGGACCCACCTTCTCCACTCACACCTTACCAGACCAGGCCACCACCTAGATAAATCCATGATGGATTTGTTCACTGCTGGGATTACAAGGAAGCCCCACTTCCAACATTGCTACTTTGTTTCTGTGAGGGCTATGAGGACATTCTATTTTCAAACCATCACATATTGGGAGAGGGAGAGAAGGGGTGGGACCCAGAGGGAAGTTGTGTGCATGTGTGTTCCTATCACTCTATACATCAATATGATATACAATTATAATGCACAAAATAAAAGTAAAAAACAAAACAAAACAAAAAAGAAACAGGGCCTAAGTTGCTGAGGGTCTTGCTAAGTTGCCAAGGCTGGCCTCAAACCCACAATCCTGCGCCACTATACCCTGCTCTTGTTACTTTTTTTAAAGAGTGCATCCCTATAATGACTAGAATATTTAATTAACTTTTAACCCCAGTGGAGAAAAGTTTGGTTATTTTCATGTAGGAAATGACATAAATCTATTAGAACTTTTCTTTGACTATACCCATTGCTTTCCAGAGCAATTCCAAGTTTTCATAATTACTATGAATAACAGTGAGCAGCAGCTGCTATCCAACTGTTTTTAATAGAAATTTTAAATCTTTCCTTCTAAAAACAGCCTTCTGTCAGCTAAGATTTGGGAGTTCTTTAGAACACTCATTAATTTAGTTAATTCTTTTTGGAATTGATTCTACATTAATAAGGTAGAAGATGGGAGAAGTTTCAGGATGTCTCTCCTTTTGGGCCATGTTATTTTGGCTGAGGCTTTCTTCTTTACTTGTATGTGCTAATGTAGAACATTTTTTTCTATACATGCAAAGTTAAATTGTTTCAAAGAAAAATGTAAGTGACTAATTTGCTTTTCCTGGCAGGATTTTAAAGTTCAGTGCCAATGTTTAGGATAATTTAGACTACATTAAATGTCAACACAGGGAAATCAATTCCTACTACTACATAAACACTGATTAGATAAAAAGTATACATCTGTTGTTTGATAGGTAGCTAGGCAATTAGAGCTGAAAGCTATTTTATCATTGAAAACAACTAGTGTAAAATATAGAGGCATAATAAGTAAACCAAAACAGTCTAGATTAGACTGATTCTTTTTGGTTGACTTTATGAGTTGCCAGTTTTAACTATGTGCAGTCATAATAGAAATAAATACATTTTATTAAGTGCACATTGATACACACTTATCCATTTAATGAATCCACAAA
>PVJS01041919.1:0-17734 GCA_004027185.1 Glis glis
GCTACATTCGAAATGTATCTGTTCAACGGCTAAATAAAGGAATGGTGAATGAGACAGTAGAGAAACAGTGGCAGGGACGTCTACTCCTAGCTCTACTACAACAACAACAACAAAACCAAACAAAAACCACACACATACACACACACACACACACACACGCACGCACACACACACGCACACACACACACACACACACACACGCAAAAAAAACAAAAACAAAAAAAACCCCCAGCTGTTATACTGTATTGTTTAGGGAATAATGACAAGAAGTCTATGTTCAATATAGATGCAACTTTTTTTCCTGAATATTTCCTCTCTGAGTTTGGTTGAATTCACAGATGTAGAACTCCTGGGTATGGAGAGCTGTCTATTTAGAGAAACAAGCCATGGGAGGAGGGACTGATAAAAGACAAGGAGCAAAGGTAGTGAGAGTGAGGAGGGTTAGGGAGGACCTTGCTGGGGGGAGGGTGGGCAAAGGGCTGGGGCTGGAAGGCCAGCCAGAGTGCTGAGGAAACCAGGCAAAGAAAACAGAGAACTGAGCTGGGCGTGGTGGTATATGCCTGTAATCCTAGTACTTGGGAGGCTGACACAGGAGGATCACAGGTTAGAGGCCAGATTCAGCAACTTAGTGAGACCCTGCTTCAAAATAAAAAATAAAATAAAGTTGGAGGTGTAGCTTAGAGGTAGAATGTCCCTGGGTTCAATCCCTAGTTCTGCAAAAAAAAAAAAAGGGAGAAAGAGGAAGGAAAGAGAAAAGAAAAGAACCACTGGAGGCCGGGCGTGGTGGCGCACGCTTGTAATCCTAGTACTTTGGGAGGCGGAGACCGGGGGATCCAGGTTCGCGGCCAGCCTCAGCTCTCTCTCTCTCCCCGTCTCTCTCTCTCCCCGTCTCTCTCTCTCTCTCTCTACTTAGTGAGGCCCTCCGCAACTTCGTGAGACCCAGTTTCAAAATAAAGTATAAAAAATAGGGCCGGGGGCGTAGCGCGGAGGTAGAATGCCCCTGCGTTCAATTCCCGGTACCGCAAAAAAAAAAAAAAAAAAAAAAAAAAAAAAAAAAAAAAAAAGAACCACTGGGAGGCATGGAAATGGGGGCGAGAAGAGACAGGCACAGCAGAACTGGGAGTCAAACCTGAGCCCTGTGGCTGGGGGTCTGCGCCCTTAATCACCGGCAGCACTGAAACGAGGCTGTTCCCCCTGAGGTGTCAGATCCTAGTGTCCACGAGGCCAGCGGGTGGATGAGTGGGGTACTGCCGAGGGGAGTCACGACTTGTGGCCTCCAGCATTTTTCTCATTTGCTTTCCCTCCTAACTGGGGCAGGTAGAGCCTAGAGGTGCCGCTCAGCGGTGGCCGAGGGGAGAGGAAGCCTCTTTCCAGGCAGCCCCAGGCTTCCTGGCAGTGGGGAGTTGGGACCACTCACCGAGACACTGAATGCCGTCCAGGGCGACCTGCGTGGCACACTCAGCTGAATAAAGAATCACACCCGCACAGTCCTGTGGGAAGGGTTTGGGTCAGCAGGGCCTTGCTGGGCATGCGGGAGCCGGTCCTCACAGATGAGCCACTGCCCCAGCCTCTCCCTCCTCGGGAGCCGGCCCTCACCTTGGCAGTGCAGTGGCCCTCATCGCAGGCCTTGGCCACGTTGTAGACATACTGCCGACATGCCATGAGGCGGGTGTACATGTCTGCCATCTTCCCCTGCATCAACTGGGCACAGAGGAGTCACAAGTCAATATGCTGGGACGCTCTTCCTACTCATCAAAAGCAGGCAGGCAGTGTGGTGACCTGACAGCCAGGAAGGAGGGAGCCAGGGCATGGAGAAGAGATGGGACTTGCCTAGGACGACAGAGATGGAAGCAGATCTGGGAGGTAAGGCCAGAGAGCTGCCATGGACACTACACCCTGCAATGGCGTCTGCTGTCCAAAAGACACTGCCCCAAGCCACTATCTGCCACAACTCTCACTACCTCCCTGCAGCCTCTTCAAACCAGAAGGGCTAGACTAGAAATGTTGTTCCCTTTCCCTATGCCCCCTACGTCCTGCAAGCTTTACCCTCCAGCCTTACAGTGTCTAGTTCATTCATCTCAAATAGAAATGGATGGGCCAGTGATGGACGTCCTGAAGACTTCCGAAGCCCAGGGCATGCTAGAGCAGCCCGCATCCAAGCGTTCAAGCTCATTTTGCTAGAGAAGGAGAGTAGATGTCTCACAGTGCACGCCCCGCTCCCTTGCTCATTACAGAAAGCTTTATCCCAATGAAAGAGGGCATTTCAGCAAAGTATTCCACTCACCTGGAAGTGGCCGATTTTCTGGCCAAAGGCTTCCCGCACGTGCAGGTAGGGAATGGTGTGGTCAAGGACAGCCTGCATGAGCCTGCCAGAGAGAAAGATGCTGGTGGTGTGTCATCGTCCCACCACTGCCAAGCGGGGTGGCAGATTGCCGACATCTGTCACCTTAGGACATTTTCCTTCTGCGTGAAGAACTTAAACATAGGAGTCGGTTCTTTTTTGTCTCTAGAAGAGAGCACAGGGGCCAGGAGGTGGCTCTCTTTAGCCCCCAGGGGAAGGCTGTGGCCGCTCAGGGTGGCTCCACCTGCCAAAGAGCTGAGGTCCCCAGGGGCCTCACACTTACCCAAGGGGCCCGCCTGCCAGCACCAGGCGCTCCAGGTCCAGCCCGCTCATCAGCACGTAGACACCCTTATTCTCATGGCCCAGGATGTTGGAGGCTGCCGGGAGAAATGCTGTTCAGAGGGAGAGCACGTCCGTGGCCTCTTCACTTTTATAAAATGTACTAGGTTGATAACATGCTTTCACACGAGGCTCTGAAATACGGTACTTGATGTTCAACCAGGGCTCCCGGTGAGAGATAAGGATCAACTTTACCACTTCCAGTTGGAGTGGAGCTTTCAGAATACCCACACCATCCACAACACTGGACACAAAGCCCCTAGCCCTTAGATCTTTCCCTTCTCTCCCTGGAACCCCTTGAGTGGTGAAGAAGAGAAGTCCATTGGTCTAGAAGTCACCCTGCCCCTTCCTGGTTCTTTCTACACCTGCACTATAGAGGAAGCAGAGGATTACCCTCCCCCAGGTTGTCTGTCCTGGTCCAGTGTGACCTCCTCCCAGGGTGGCCCATGAAAGCTGCTTTGTCCAGGAGATGGGCCATTTGGTGTCAGTGATAAAAGCTGCAAAACACCTGTCCTAGTAAGTTAGGACAATGGATGGCCATGGGAGGTGTGGGCAGGAAACTGAGTGCAGACACTTGACACCACTGACCTACCTTTAATGCCGCCTGACAGGCTTCTTTTCTACAAAGAAGAATCTGCACAGATTCCCTTCCCTAGATGCTCCTTCTAGCCAGAGTCTACTTTTTTTTTTTTTTTTTTTTTGCAGTACCGGGGATTGGACCTAGGGGCCTTCTACCTCTAAGCTACACCCCCAGCCCTATATTTTATTCTTTATTATTATTATTTTTTTTTTTGCGGTACCGGGGATTGAACCCAGGGGCATTCTACCTCCAACGTATACCCCCAGCCCTATTTTTTGTATTCTTTATTTTAAAACGGGTCTCACTAAGTTGCAGAGGGCCTCACTAAGTAGCTGAGGCTGGCCGTGAACCTGGATCCTCCTGTCTCAGCCTCCCAAGTACTGGGATTACAAGCGTGCGCCACCATGCCCGGCTTTTATTCATTATTTTGAAACAGGGTCTTAGTAAGTTGTGGAGGGTCTCACTAAGTAGCTGAGGCTGGCTGTGAACTCACGATCCTCCTGTCTCAGCCTCCCAAGTACTGGGATTACAAGTGTGTGCCACCACACCCAGCCAGAGTCTACTTTTCTAGGATGACAGATTGTGGCAGGGAGGGATGGTCTATGGCTGAGGTACAGAGCTATCCTAATTGGTGAGTGAATCTAAGCCCTTGGTCCTATTGGGCGTCCTGGTTCTCCCACAGAGCTACATGGTGTCACATTTCCAGATAGAGCTCAGGGGAGAAAGTGTGTGTATGTGTGTGTGTGTGTGTGTGTATGTGTGTGTGTGTGTGTGTGTGATTGAACTCAGGGGATTTTAACTGGGGATTGAACCCAGGTGCACTCTATCTCTGAGCTACACCCCAGCCCTATTTTTTTTTTAATTTTGAAACAGGGTCTACTAGGTTAATGAGAGTCTCACTATTTGCTGAGGCTGTCCTCAAACCTGTGATCTTCCTGTCTCAGCCTCCCAAGTACTGGGATTACAGACGTGAGCCACCACGCCTGGCTAGAAAATAATCCTTCTAAAACCAAACTACTTCCCCTTCACTGAGTCTGGCTTCCATCAGTGTACTCGGATTTGTTGTTGCTGTTCTGGGGATTGAACCCCAGAGGGCGTTCTACCTCCATGTACACACCTGGCCCTTTTAATTTTTTTTCTTTCTTTCTTTCTTTTTTTTTTTGCCGTTCTGGGGTTTGAACCCAGGGGTGTTCTACTTCCGAGCTACACCCCCAGCCCTATTTTTTATACTTTATTTTGAAACCGGGTCTCGTGAAGTTGCGGAGGGCCTCACTAAGTCGCTGAGGCTGGCCGTGAACCCGGATCCTCCAGTCTCTGCCTCCCAAGTACTAGGATTACAAGCATGCGCCACCACGCCCGGCTTAATTTTTTTTTTAAATTTCGAAACATGGTCTCACTAAGTTGCTGAATGTCTCACTAAGTTGCTGAGGCTGGCCTCAAACCTGCAATCCTACTGTCTTAGCCTCCCAACTACTAAGGTTACAAGCGTGCACCCCCATGCCCAGTGAGATGCTTTTCTAAAAGCATCTTTATTTTTTTTTAATTTTTTAATTTTTTGCAGTACTGGGGATTGAACCCAGGGGCATTCTACTTCCGAGCTACACCCCGAGCCCTATTTTTTTGTTCTTTATTTTGAAACAAGGTCTCACTAAGTTGGGGACGACCTCACTAAGTAGCTGAGGCTGGCCGTGAACCTGGATCCTCCTGTTTCGGCCTCCCAAGTACTGGGATTACAAGCGTGCGCCACCACGCCCGGCTTTGAAAAGCATCTTTAACAAATAACTCACACAAGCTATACACGCAAATGTACGGGAAGTGGGAAGGACATGGGCAGGCTGGGGAAGGTCTTACCTTTTGCCTTTCACCTTCAGCTACTGGAATACAAATCCCAGGCAGAATGTTTTATCCACAGAGGAAGCGCAACCCTTCGTCTCAGCCAGTCAGGCAGGGAGGACAGCTGTCCAGCAGCCCCAGGCCCACCGTCCAGCCACATGTCACGGAGGAGCTAGCAATGGTGAGCCCCTCTAACCAAGGGATGGGCTTTCTCAGCTTGAGAATGGCCAGAACAGCTTGCGAAGGGGTTAGGGCAGGGGCTCCTCATTCTCACAGACACTTACCAGGGATCTTGCAGTCTTCAAAGATTAGCTCACAGGTGTTGGAGCCCCTCATCCCCAGCTTGTCAAGCTTCTTGGCGGTGCTAAAGCCAGGAACACCCTTTACAGGAAACAAAAGGAGGCTCTGGTTAGCATCACCCAAGGGGGCCCAGTAAAGGGAAGGGCCACCTTTCCATCAGGTCCCCGTACTTGCCAGGCACACCAGCACTCTGCTCCCAAGCCCCCACTCTGGATGTGAGAGTGCTCCAGCCCCGACACCCCATCCTCCTCTGCTGCCAGCTTGCTCTTCCCCAGTTGCCATCAGAGTAGTTCTCTCCCAAACGCCCAGTCCCGAGCCCCGCTGACTCTCCCTGGCATGCTTCCCTGCCCCAGTGGACATTATTGCCACGATGCTCTCGCCAGCCCACTCGATTCCTCGTCCCACCAGGGGTGAACTCAGCCAGCTGTGTGCTTTGACCTAGACTACCCAGAAGTGGGTGTGTTGGCCAGTGCCCAGCAGGGCACTTGAGAGCGCTGTTACTCAACCTGGAACTTTCTAACCTCAGCCAAGCCTTTTGCTCTAATCCTCGTTGGCTACTTCCCCCCTTGCCCTATGGAGGGTACTGCAAAGCTCTGCAACACATATTCTCAAACTCTCCACCATTTCCCCCTTCACTGTGACCCCCAGCCCAAACAGGCCCCCACATGCATCTGGTTTCCTACTCCATGGTCGTCAGGCAGGTGGCTCATCCCCCATCACCTTAAGCCATCCTGACCTCTACCCACCTCACCGCTGAGCTTTGCTCACTCGCCTCCTCACATCTCAATTCCTCCCTCTCCTATTTCCTTCCTCTTTACTGTAAAATTTGCTTATACTCCCCCAGCCCTTTTCTTCTCTTTCTTATTTTTTTGTGGTACTTGGGATTGAACCCAGGGGCATTCTACCTCTGAGGTACATTCCCAGCCCTTTTTATGTTTTTGTTGGGAAACAGGGTCTCGCTAGGTTGCTGAGAGTCTCGATATGTTTCTGAGGCTGGTTTCAAACCTGCGATCCTCCTGTCTCAGCCTCCCAAGTACTAGGATTAAAGTGTGCACCATCACACCCAGCTTTTTCTTTTCTTTTATGGTTCTAGGGATAGAACCCAGCGCCTTGCACATGGTAGATGAGCACTGAGCTACATCCCTAGCCCCTCCTCCCCATTTTAAAAAACAAACCTGGCCAGGCGTGGTGGCACACACTAGTAATCCCAGTACTTGGGAGGCTGAGACAGAAGGATCACAGGTTCGCGGCCAGTCTCAGCTACTTAGTGAGGCCCTCTGCAACTTAATGAGACCCTGTTCAAAATAAAGAATAAAATAGGAGCCGGGCATGGTGGTGCACACTTGTAATCCCAGTACTTGGGAGGCTGAGACAGGAGGATCTGGGTTCGCGGCCAGTCTCAGCTACTTAGTGAGGCTTTCCGCAACTTAGTGAGACACTGTTTCAAAAATATAGAATAGAAGCCAGGTGTGGTGGTGCATGCTTGTAATCCCAGTACTTGGGAGGTGGAGACAGGAGGATTTGGGTTCATGGCCAGTATCAGCTACTTAGTGAGGCCCTCCACAACTTAGTGAGACCCTGTTTCAAAATAAAGAATAAAAAATAGGGCTGGGGGTGTAGCTCGGAGGTAGCATGCCCCTGGGTTCAATCCCCAGTACCTAAAAAAAAAAAAAGAATAAAATAGGGTGGGGATGTAGCTCGGAGGTAGAATGCCCATGGGTTCAATCCCTAGTACTGCAAAACAAAAACAAACCCGAACTCCCAAGTCTTAATTAATTAATTTATTTATTGTGATGCTGGAGATTGAACCCAGGGGTGCTTTACCACTGGGCTACACCCTCCAGCCCTTTTTATTTTGAAACAGGGTCTCACAAAGTTATCAAGGCTGGCCTTGAACTTGCTATCCTCTTGTCTCAGCCTCCCAAGTACTGGGATTTATAGGCAGGTGCCACCACACCCAACTCCAAGTTTTAATTTTCACTCCTGCTCTATCTCCCTCTTGCTTGCTTTCGTTTCTTTTTCTTTTTAAATTTTTTTTTTGGGTACTGGGGATTGAACCAGAGGCATTCTACCTTCAAGCTATACCCCCAGCCCTTTTTATTTTGAAAGAGTTTTTGCAAAGTTGCTGAAGGTCTTGCTAAATTGCTGAGGCTGGCCTCCAACCTACAATCCTCCTGTTCAGCCTCCCTTTTGTTGTCAAAAGACTCAAAGGTATAGTCTTCATTTCCACTCGCATTCCCACCTAAACCTCAGTCTACCCTGCTGCTCTTGCCCAGCTCACCAAGGACATCCTGACTGTCAAATCTAGTGGCCTCCTTTAAGTCTTCGTCTTCCTGGACCTCTCTGTATGGCTAGGCTCTGTGCAAGGCTCCACCGTCTTTACACACAACCACCCTCCCTGGACTCAACTCTTTGTCCACCTTCTTTCAGTCTCCCTTTGCCTTCCCCCACCCCTGGGAGCAGAGCACATAGCATTGATCTTACTCATAATCATGAAAAGGCGTAGCCTCTGGTACCACTGCCTGGAGACAGAAGCCTCCCTGACCATGCGCCCACACCCTCACCTTCTCCACGATGAAGGCCGTGATGCCCCGAGAAGCTGGCACAGCAGCTAGATCTGTCTTGGCATAGACAATAAGGACGTCTGCGTCGGGGCCATTGGTGATCCAGAACTTGTTGCCATTCAGGATGTAGTAATCTCCTACGGGCGGGACATTGCCTACTTGCTCAAGCCAGCTTGGCTTTTCTCGGCCAATCGGTCCACAGAACTTCTGCTGAGCAAGAAGCTGCTCAGCTGAGAGACAGTTCTGGAACCTCACATGGACCGCCCCCAACTGTAGCTCCCTCGCTCTGATGGGGTTTGTCCCTCGGCCCACTGCAGCTCTGTAGTTGAGAGTGACCTCACCTTCCTTTTCTGCTTTTAGCTTCATGGAGACAACATCAGAGCCAGCATTGGGCTCACTCATGGCCAGGGCTCCGATGTACTCACCGCTGATCAGCTGCAAGGAAAACCCCAACAAGCCCTGTTAGGATCTCAGAAGCTGCCTTCAGCAGCTCACTAATACTCCCTCTTCCCGTTCACATTATGCCTTTCAAACTTGTCTCTCACAGTGATTAAAGTCCTAAAAGGGAAGTCCAATATCTATGAGGCTGAAAGTGTCTCTCCTTCTGTTTCTTTCTTTTTCTTTTGCAGTGCTGGGGACTGAACCAGGGCCTTGTGCATGCTTGGCAAGCACTCTACCACTGAGCTACTCCCCAGGTCTCTCTGTGTGTGTGTGTGTGTGTGTGTGTGTGTGTGTGTGTGTGTGTGTTACTGGGGATTGAACCCAGGGGCATTCTACCTCCAAGCCACACCCCAAGTCCTATCTTATTTTTTATTTTGAAACAGGGTCTCACTAAGTTGCTGAAGCTGGCTGTAAACCTGCAATCCTCCTGTCTCAGTCACCTAAGTACTGGGATTACAGGCATGTGTCACCACACCTGGCAATAATAGATTTCATACTTTTTTTTTTGCGGTGTTGGGGATTGAACCCAGGACATTGGGCCTCCTGGGTTCAAGCATTCCACCACTGAGCTACATCCCCAGCTCTTAATTTTTTGATTCAAGTATTTTAAAGAAACCCTGAGACCCTTCCTAACCATTTTTGGTTCAAGGCAGCAGGCCACAGAAAACAAGTCTGACCGTGCCCCACCAGAGGGAGAGGATGCCTTAGTGGCTGGTGGTGCAGGGAGATCGGTGAGGCTTTCCTCACGCCCATATCCTCACCTTGGGGAGATATTTCTCCTTCTGGGCCTCGTTCCCATTGCGCACAAGCTGGTTGATGCACAGGTTGGAGTGGGCACCATAGCTGAGCCCCACTGCTCCAGAAGCTCGGGATATCTCCTCCATCACCAGCACATGTTCCAGATAGCCCAGGCCAGAGCCGCCATACTGAACTGGGAGTAGGAGAGTGCAGGGGAGTAGAAAGCCAGGTTCAGCTGGCACACTGACAGGATCTTACATTAATTGACAGAAAACAACCTTGTAGCACCTATTCCCAGTTTCCCCAGCAAGGTCAACAGGCTGTTGCCATGGACTCTGCTCATGAGCTCACGGAACTGGTTCAACTTGCTATGGCTGGTTGGCTGAGCTGTGGTTCAGAAGACAATCATTGCCAACTTTATCCCAGACATCTTATACGGAGACAAGCAAACAACCTAAACCTACTATTCCAGAGTTACAGAAGTATAGAGGCAGATGAATGAATGAATGAATGAATGAATGAAGGGGGCCTGGGGTCTAACAGAGGAACACCAAGGGGGGCTGTGTATGTGTCCAAACCAGCTACAAAGCCAAGGATGCTTGTGCAGCAGCCTCAGGAAGGTGAGATTCCATCGCGTAGCTTTGGACCCAAAGAAGCAGAATCGGTCACAATCAGGAGTCACAGCTTGAGGGGAAACCTGGAGGAAGGCTGTGCAGCGGAGGGCAGAAGAGATGCTGGCAAGGAATTTCAGAACTCCGTAAAAAAATGTGGTTTTACAGTCAGGTGTGGTGGCGCACGCCTGTAATCCCAGTACTTGGGAGGTGGACACAGGAGGATCTCGTGTTTGAGGCCAGCCTCAGAGACTTAGTGAGACCCTCAGCAGTTAATTTAGTGAGATCCTGTTTCAAAATTTAAAAATAAAATAAAAAAAGGGCTGGGAGTGTAGCTCAGAGGTAGAATGCCCCTGGGTTCAATCCCTAGTAACCCCCCCCATGAGATTTTTCCTTGGCAGAAGATCTAAAATCAAAGTGGCTAGGTCATCTGGTACCACCCTCTAGGCCCGCTGATTGGGTAAAGTGTGGCAAGGCCCTGTGCACATGTTCATTCTGATCAAGAATCAGGATAGTCCAAAGCTCTAGGGGAAGACGGGCCTCACCACAACTCCACTGAGGATAGCACAAAGGCAAGTAACATTAGAAAAAGTCACCAGTCTGGTATGGTGGTGCACACTTGTAATCCCAGTACTTCGGAGGCTGAGACAGGAGGATCTGGGTTCACGGCCAGCCTCAGCTACTTAGTGAGGCCCTCTGCAACTTAGTGAGACCCTGTTTCAAAATAAAGATTAAAAAAAAATAGGGCTGGGGGTGTAGCTCGGAGGTAGAATGCCTGGGGTTCAATCCTCGGTACCACAATTAAAAAAAAAAAAAAAAGAAAAGAAAAGAAAAACCCACCAGGCTGGTGTGGTGGCACACGCCTGTAATCCCAGTACTTGGGATAGGAGGGTTGCAGGTTCAAGGCCAGCCTCAGCAACTTAGACCCTGTTTCTAAACGAAAAATACCACACACACACACGCACACACAACACCAGGACCAGTGTATAGAAATAGAACTCATATCTGAAATTATTTTTATTTACTTATTTATTTTTTGTGGTAGTAGGGATTGAACCTGGGGCATTCTACCTCTGAGCTATACCCCCAGCTATATATATATATTTCAAAATATATATATATTTTGAAACAGGGTCTTGCTAGGTTGATGAGAGTTTCACTACTTGCTGAGGCTGTCCTCGAACCTGCGATCCTCCTGTCTTAGCCTCCCAAGTACTGGTATTACAAGCATGTGCCACCATGCCCAGCCTATACTGGGGATTGAATCCAGGGGCACTCTACCATGGAGCTACATCCCCAGCAGTTTTTATTTATTTTGAGATAGTCTAACTAAGCTGCCCAGACTGGCCTGCAACTTGTGATCTTCCTGCCTCAGCCTCCTGAGACCCTGGGATTGATTACAGGATCACCTCGCCTGGCTCATATTGTAAATTTCTAAGATCAGTTCAAATTTCAGGAATTATCCTACTCCAAGTGGCAAAGAGGAGACATAAGGCAAAATATACAGTCCACCTTCAACATCAAGGAATTGGTTCCAGGACCTGTCACAGACCAAAACCTGAGGATGCTCAAGTCTTAAATAAAATGGCATATTTGCTCAGCTACTTAGTGAGAGGCCCTCTGCAACTTAGTGAGACCCTGTTTCAAAATAAAGAATAAAAAAAAAATTAGGACTGGGGGTGTAGCTTGGAGATAGAATGCCCCTGGGTTCAATCCCCAGTGCCGCAAAAAAAAAAAAAGGCATATTTGCAAGCTGGGCGTGGTGGCGCACACTTGAAATCCCAGTACTTGGGAGGTGGAGACCGGAGGATCCGGGTTCGCCGCCAGCCTCAGTTACTTAGTGAGGCCCTCCTCAACCTTGTGAGACCCGGTTTCAAAATAAAGTATAAAAAATAGGGCCGGGGGTGTATCGGGGGTGTATCTCGGAGGTAGAATGCCCCTAGGATCAATCCCCGGTACTGCAAAAATGAATAAATAAATAAATAAATAAATAAATAAATAAAAAAGGCATATTTGCATACAATGTATGTGCATCCTCCCATATCCTTTACATCTCTAGATTACTTATTATGTAAATAGTTATTCTTTATTGTTTAGGCAATAATGAGAAGGAAAAAGCTGACTGTATCATGTTCCACCGCTACTCTCATGCCCAGAGTGAACACAGACCCAAGCAGGGTAGGCTGTCCAAGGAGGCCAAAGGCTCATCTCTACTGGGTACTGTAAGCCAGCTAGGCCTCTCCTCTAGAAGCCAACACTGGAACCAGAGGCCACGAGATCCTGCCCTCTCCCGCTGAAAACAAGTAGTAAGACCCCACAAAGGGCACTGGGCAGACCCTGGGGAGCCTATTAAACACATCACCTGGTTCAGACATTCCTCTCACCCCATCTGCCCCCAAATGACCTTCAGGGACAAAGTGTAGGCAGAGGACTCAGGTAGGTCATACAGGGACACACCTGCCCTGACTGTTCCTGCCTATGGGCCCTGGTCACATAGGACTTAAGAATTATGGCAGTAAGGCAGAAACACCAAGGTAACTGATTGACCAAGAGAGTTTTCTAAACTTCCCCAGTTCATTTGGGGGAGCCTATTAAGTATGCAGATTTCTTTTTTTATTTATTTTATTTTTTTGCGGTACCGGGGATTGAACCCAGGGGCGCTCTACCTCTGCGCTACACCCCCGGCCCTATTTTTTTATACTTTATTTTGAAACCTGGTCTCACGAAGTTGTGGAGGGCCTCACTAGGTAGAGAGAGAGAGAGAGAGACAGGGAGAGAGAGAAAGAGAGAGAGAGCGAGCACTGAGGCTGGCCGCGAACCCGGATCCTCCAGTCTCCGCCTCCAGATTTCTTTTTTTCTTTCTTTATTTTTTGCGGTACTGGGGATTGAACCCAGGGGCATTCTACTTCTGACCCATACCCTCAGCCCTATTTTTTATTCTTTATTTTGAAACAGGGTCTCACTAAGCTGTGGAGGGCCTCACTAAGTAGCTGAGGCTGGCCACGAACCTGAACCTGTGTTCCTCCTGTCTCAGCCTCCCATGTACTGAAATTACAAGTGTGAGCCACCACGCCCCGCTCAAGTATGCAGATTTCATAGAGCTCATGCTAAGCAAGGCCTGGGTTCAATCTCCAGCACCAAAACAAAATAATAAATAAAAAAATTTAAAAAGTTCTGTGTGTCTTTAGAACAATCTTTCCCCTCCCTTTCTGCTACCTTTGCTACTGTGTTAGAGGGAACGCAAGAAAAGTTCTTTTTAGGGAAAGACGCTATACTCACCAGGGGCCGTGATACCCAGCACCCCCAGGCTCCCCAGCTGCTTCCAAAAGTCCTGTCAACAGAATGGAGCAGAGGGAGTTATGAGAAGGCCACCAGCCACATGTGGTTAGAACACCACCAAGTGCTTTACAGAGAGGAGCTCCGTTTTCAGGGAAGCTTCTCCTCCCAGGAAATGGTGTGAGCACTTCCAGGCAGGAGTACTACTCAGCCCAGCTCCCAGCTGCCCCCCAACCCCCACCCTATGACTCACTCTCAGGTTCTTGAACTCGTTGCTTTGATCAATCTCCTGGGCCTTGGGGGCCAGGTGCTCCTGAAGGAACTTACACATGGTGTGACGAAGCTAGAGGGAGACAGGTGGACAGAGGCTTCTGAAACCAAGGTCTTGTTGTGTTGAGAGCAGCATCTCCACTACTGAGCACATAGCGAGTCTGAAAACCAGGTCACAGCTCGCCTCATCAAATGGCATTAGATCGAAACTGAGAGGTCTCACTAGTTAATGCCTCCTCAGAGATGATATTCACCCCTTTTTCTTAAGATCCTCAGTTTGGCCGGGTATGGTGGCGCACGCTTGTAATCCCAGTACTTTGGGAGGCGGAGACCGGAGGATCTGGTTAGCGGCCAGCCTCAGTTCTCTCTCTCTCTCTACTTAGTGAGGCCCTCCGCGACTTCATGAGACCTGATTTCAAAATAAAGTATAAAAAATAGGGCCGGGGGTGTAGTGCGGACGTAGAACGCCCCTGTGTTCAATCCCCGGTACCGCCAAAAAAAAAAAAAAAAAGATCCTCAGTTTGGACAGCTTGAAGATGATTTTTATTTTATTTACTTATTTTTGTGGTACTGGGGATTGAACCCAGGGGCATTCTACCTCTGAGCTACACCCTCAGCCCTATTTTTATATTTATATTTTATATTTATATTTTTATTTTTATATTGAAACAGGGTCTCACTAGGTTGATGCGATGCTCACTAGTTGCTGAAGCTGTCCTCAAACCTACAATCCTCCTGTCTCAGCCTCCTAAGTACTGGGATTACAGGTGTGTGCCACCACACCTGACCTTTTAATTTTATTTTTGTGTAGTACTGGAGATTGAACCCAGGGGTGTTCTACCTCTAAACTATGTCCCCATTCCTTTTTATTTATTTATTATTTATTTATTTATTTATTTTTTTTGCGGTAGTGGGGATTGAACCCAGGGGCGTTCTACCTCCGAGCTACACCCCCGGCCCTATTTTTTATCCTTTATTTTGAAACCGGGTCTCATGAAGTTGTGGAGGGCCTCACTAAGTAGCTGAGGCTGGCTGCGAACCCGGATCCTCCGGTCGCAGCCTCCCAAGTACTGGGATTACAAGCATGTGCCACCATGCCTGGCTTCCTTTTTATTTTGAAATAGGGTCTCACTAAGTTATAGTGCGCTGGCCTCAAACTTGTGATCCTTTTGTCTCAGTTTCCCAAGTACTGGGATTACAGGTGTGTGCCACCATGCCTGGCTTATCTTTTTTTTTTTTTCTATTTCTTTTTTTGGTACTGGGGATTGAACCCAGAGGGATTCTACCTCCAAGCTACACCCCCCAGTCTGATTTTATATCTTATTTGGAAACAGGGTCTCACTAGGTTGTGGAGGGCCTCACTAAGTAGCTGAGGCTGGCGGCAAACCTGTGATCCTCCTATCTCAGCCTCCCAAGTACTGGGATTACAAGCGTTCGCCACCACCACGCCTGGCCTGGTTTATCTTTTTAAATTTTGTATTGTTTATTCCTATTATTTCTTTTGCAGTACTGGGGATTGAACCCCGGGTCTTGAGAATACTAGGCAAGTGCTCTACCACTAAGCTACATACCCAGCCCATCTTATTTTGTATTTTCAGACATAGTATCACCAAGTTGCCCAAGCAAAGTCAGGCTGAAGCAGGAGGATCGCAGGTTTTCAGCCAGCCTCAGCAATTTAGCAAGGCCCTCCACAACTTAGTGAGACCCTGTTTCAGAATTAAAAAAATAAAATAGGGCTGGGGGTGTAGTTCAGAGGTACAATGCCCCTGGGTTCAATCCCCAGTAAAATACACACACACAGACACACACACACACACACACACACACATACCCGCACTTGCCCAAGCAGACCTCAAATTTGTGATCCTCCTGCCTTACCCTCCTGAGTAGCTGGGATTACAGGCCTGTACCACCATGCCCAACTTATTTATTTCTTTTTAAAAAAATATTTATTTTGTGTGTGTAGCATTTAGGATGGAATTCAGAGGCATTCTACCTGAGTTATACCTCCAGCCCTATTTTTTAATTATTTATTTATTTATTTACTGTGTGTGGTACTGGGGATGGAACCCAGGGACCCTCTACCTCTGGGCTACACCCCCAGACCTATTTTATTTCTTATTTGGAAATAGAGTCTTGCTAAATTGCTCAGAGCCTCACTAAGTTGCTGAGGCTGGCTTCGAACTTGCAATCCTTCTGTCTCAGCCTCCCAAGTACTGGGATTACAAGCATGTGCCACCACGCCTGGCTTTTTAAAAATTTTTTAATATTGAAGCAGGGTCTCACTAAGTTGCAGAGAGCCTCACTAAGTTGCTGAGGCTGGCCACGAACCTGCAATCCTCCAGTCTCAGCCTCCCAAGTATTCAGATTACAAGTGTGTGCCACCACACCCAATTCTAATTTACTTTTGAGACTGGGCTTTGCTATGTTGCCCAGGCTAGCCTCAAATTCCTGGGCTCAAGTGATCTTCCTGCCTCAGTCTCCTAAGTATTGAAGATGATTTTTACTTTGTGTGTGTGTGTGTGTGTGTGTGTGTGTGTGTGGTACTGGGAATTGAACTCAGGCATGCTATACTTCTGAATTACACCCCTAGCCCTATTTTAATTTTTTATTTTGAAACAGGGTCTCACTAAGTTGTAGAGGGCCTTACTAAGTTGCTGAGGCTGGCCACGAACGTGCGATCCTCCTGTCTCAGCCTCCCAAGTACTGGGATTACAGGCATGTGCCACTGTGTCCAGCTCAAAGATGACTTTTAAAACATTGCACCCTGCCAGGCGTGGTGGCGAATGCTTGTAATCCCACTACTTGGGAGGCTGAGACCGGAGGATCCGGGTTGGCGGCCAGCCTCAGCTACTTAGTGAGGCCCTCCGCAACTTAGTGAGACCCTGTTTCAAAATAAAGAATAAAAAATAGGGCTGGGGGTGTAGCTCGGAGGTAGAATGCCCCTGGGTTCAATCCCCAGTACCGCAAAATAAATAAATAAATAAATAAATAAATAAATAAATAAAACACTGCACCCTCCATAAAACCATTCCATGCCTTTCCATTATACTCAGAATAAAACACGAGTTCCTTACCCAGGCCTACAAGGCCCTGCAAGAGCTGTCTCAGCTGGCCTTCCAACCTTCCCTGGTATCTTTCCTACCCCCACTCACTGTACTTCGGCCCACCCCCTTCAGTTCTTGACATGTGTCAGGCTCTTTACAGATCCTGAGACTGGCTAAAAGAGGTTAGTCAAAGGGTTTGGAAACTCCCCTTGGCTAGCTGGGTGTGGTGGTGCATGGTAGTAATCCCAGTATTTAGGAGACTGAGACGGGAGGATTGCAGCAGGTTCGAGAACAGCCTCAGCAAATAGTGAGACTCATCAACCTAGCGAGATCCTGTTTCAAAATAAAAATAAAAAATAAAAAATAGGGCTGTGGGTGTAGTTTGGAGGTAGAATGCCTCTGGGTTCAATCCCCAGTGCTACAAAAAAAAAAAAAAAAAAAAGAAAGAAAAAAGAAACTCCCCTTGGCTAGCTGGTCATGGTGGTGCACACCTGTAATCCCAGTACTTAGAAGGCTGAGGCAGGAGATTCGCCGATTCAAAGCCAGCCTCAGCAATTTAGCGAGGCTCTCAGCAACTTAGAGAAACCCCATTTCCAAATAAAAAATAAAATAGGGCTGGGGATATAGCCCAGAGGTAGAAGGCCCCTGGGTTCCATCCCCAGTACCCCCCCAAAATCCCCTCCCCTTGTCAGGAAAGTTTGATATCTAGGATTGAAGTCTTGACTTATTCGAAGTACTCTCTGCTGACCAAACAACAAAATACTCTGGAGTCTCCAGAAGGCTCAGGAAATTCCTAATGCCAGCCACCAGAGAATCACATTCCTGGAAACTTCATCCAGCTTCCAAGTGTACACAGCGTCCTTCATCCAAAAGGGTTCTAGCCCAGTCCCATTTATAATCTCGTTCTTCAAATTCTTGTACAATTTGTGCTTTGGACCTGATGTGAAGAATGATAGCAAACCACACTGTGCATTTCAAAATCCCTCAAGTGTTTATTAGTTAAAAAAAAAAAATCCCAGCCGGGCGTGGTGGCACACACTTGTAATCCCAGTACTTGGGAGGCTGAGACAGGAGGATCGCAGGTTTGCTGCCAGCCTCAGCTACTTAGTGAGGCCCTCCCCAACTTAGTGAGACCCTGTTTCAAAATCAAAATAATGAAATGGGACTGGGAGTATAGCTCGGAGGTAGAATGCCTCTGGGTTCAATCCCCAGTGCCACACACACACACACACACACACACACACACACACACACATTTTTACTTGTGCACATGTTGTGCACTTTTACTGAACATAAAGTGAATGTTGGAAAAAAAGAAATCTAAATGTGTTTCCTCTTGTTAAAATAAAGAAGGTTTTGGATTGTTTAATAGTCCTACAGATTTGGTTCTGTGT